>CATIWQ010033880.1:0-17758 GCA_949673415.1 Euphorbia schlechtendalii
AAATATTGTTCATGCATAAATCATGCATACATAACATTCGCATCATGTCATTTACAGGTAAAGAAGATGCCTCCACCTCCACATGAGGAACCTACGAGCAAGACGGTGGCCCACTCAAGCCTAAAGTCAACATTGCAACAAAATCCTCCTACAACAGAGCGGTTCTCAGGACATCCTCGAATTTCTATTAAACTTATTTATTCCTCATGTTTTAATTTTTGATTGAAGGGGCAAAAATTTTTGCTCCGCATAAACTCAATCAAATAATTAAAACATTTATCATAAAAATGTACTAACATTATCCTTTTCTCTGACATGTTACAGGAAGCAGGTCAAAACACAACCGAAGAAGGAAACGGTTATCTCAATGACTGAAGAATGAAACAGTCTCAACCGAAGAATGAAACGGTTGCCGACCACAAAAGGGACGCCGCAGAAAGAAACGGTCAACCCACCCATAAGGGGCATCAAGTACCTAAGGGATTTCGAAGAAAGAAACGAACAACAGCACTAGAAAGGAAGGGCTACGTTATCACCAATCAAGAACAAGAAGTCACCAACCACATTGGTCAGGTATTCTCTCAATCCCTTCGCTCTTTTCGTGTGATAATACTGGTTATGCAACCAATAATTATCACACGAGGGGCAGCTGTGAGCATGGGATTTTGTACCAGCTCGTGCGTTCAATGATGACTGCTTTTCGGGAAATTTATCCTCGAATCACACAATTTTCGACCATCCGATGATTTTCAAATGGGAATCCTCCTCGGACGTTTTAAATTATTTAACTAAAAAAATTAAAAAAAATTAAAAATATATATAAATAAAAAAATAAAAAAAATGAAGGAGGCGTTATCTCGCGAGGGAGCCTCGCGGGAGGCCCCGGGATGCCTCGCGAGGGAGCCTCGCGAAGGTCGCGCGAGGCCTCGCGAGGGAGCCCCGTGGGATGCCCCGCGAGGCCTCGCGATGGACCCTCGCGGGAGGCCTCGCAAGGGAGCCTCGCGAGGTGCCCCGAGAGGCCTTAAGAGGGAGCCTCGTGGCAGGCCCCGCGAGGGACCCTAGCGCAGGCCGCGCGAGGCCTCGTGAGGGACCCTCGCACGAGGCCGCGCGAGAGGGCCTCACAGGATACCCCACGAGGCCTCGCAAGGGACCCTGAAGCGAGGCCACGCGAGACCCCTCGCCCGCGAGGCTTTAAGTTTTGGATTTTTGGGACTTTTTTATCTATAAATAATCGGGTCTCTTTCAGTACACGGGCCTAAAAAATTCAGAGAGAAAAATCCTCTCTTTCAAAATAAAAAAATCAGAACAATATTTCTCGCTTTCTTCCAACTTTTTCTCGAATCAAAAACACTTTCGGATCCAAAATTTCTTCATCTTTTTATAAAATTTCTTCATCTTTTCTTTTTAAATCCTCAGATATTCTCGGGTCTAAAACCAATTTAGAACTCGAGTCTGATTATCTTTTAGATAAATAAACACTTTATTTTCCAACAAAATAATCTTTTTTTCGATTAAATTACACTAAAATGTGAGGCTTGTTATCTAGGAGATTTTTGGACTTTTACATCAACCTTTTCACATTAAATCACCTAAACTACAAAAACGCACGAGGAACGCTCCCGGGGATCGAACGGACACGTCGAAGTGGATTCACGCCAAAAGGGTAAAGCCTTTGAGTTCCTAGAGCTGCTTATTTTGTGCTCCTCCTTTTCTTCTTAATTTCTTTCTACATGTGAACCTAAGAATTATTTTATTGTAAATGTTGTAATTCTCTTCTTCTTCTTTTATTTCTTTTTAATTTTGCATTAAAATACCCCCACAAAGGGAATAAAATTTATTCCTAGATAACAAGCCTCACATTTTACCATGCGATCATTTTCATTAACCAAAATTGACCAACAAACGTGTAAATAAAAATGAACTGTTTTTATTTAAATTAACAACTTTAAATCGCCGATGTTTTAATTAGGCCACACGGGCCTCGCCAAAATCAAATCGATCATACGTGATATATCCTCTGTGCTAACCTTTGTGGATGCAGGCTAGATGCATGTTTCGGATTTATTTTCCTTCGGGTATTGCACATATTTTATGGGAAATGTAATTAATAGGGTAGCGGGCGGTTGCATCCCCCGATTTTTGAAGCCTTGTAATTTTACTTTTTTGCATTTACTTTCCACACTTACTTACTGTTTCGTGGATGGTTTTTTTTTCGCCTTTTGAATGATTTATTATTTCGCAATACATGAATCATGCATTTAACTTCAAAAATGAACTAAGTGCGAATATGCACAACTAAAAGAAAACAGTTTTCTGTAGATGTAATATATTGTGATCAGTTAAGAAATAAGCAACTTATCCCGGACCCGAATCTCTGTGTCTTGGTGGACCGTCCCCCGGACGTTAAGCCTCACAGGACTCTAATTCCTGGAAAGAGCTAATCCAGGTGGCAACTCCACACTAAGAGACGATGGATTCGGGTTCAAACCGATCTAAAATTTTTTCGCTTTTCTCTTTTCAACCTTTTCACCGGGTCCCCGACCCGGTGCTCCTTTTTCCAAACACCTCGGTGCACTGTGCGTGTGTCTCCGTGGGCTCTCGGCCCACCGCTCCGTGTCGCCCGCTCACACTCATACCTTATAATCGATGCCAGTACCACTAGGGCCCACACTAGCACTGCAGCTCCCTGACCCCCTAACCATGCAGGAGGTTACTCTACCTTGGGATGAGTCGAAGGATGAAGCGGAAGGATCGTCTCCTGAATAAACACCTCGTAATCACCACGGTGCCCAAAGATCCTCATGCCAAGCTCCTCGAAGAATAAATGCCATTCCTTCAGGTCGGTGATGTTAAATCTTAAGTGCTATTGTTCTATTATAAATAGATTGAACAATTTGTGTTTGCTTGATTACTTGATTTGGAATTTCTAAAAGTTGGAAATGAATGAATAGAGGTTCAGCTCTTTAAGAAATTCGAGGTGATTCACCAAGTTTGAACGTCTGCTCCAATCTTCTATTTATAGTTAAAGGTTTTGGAAGTAGCCATTGTAAACTTCTCTTCCTGACAGTTCTTTAATATGTCTTCTCTTCAAATCTTTTGAATTTTCTCGTTTGAAACAAATTCCAGGATGTTTAGAGATAGAGATTTTGAACATTAAATCATGAGATTAATTCGTTAATCTTGATGTGTCAAAAACTCATTTTCTTCAAGAAATTTGGTCTAATAGAGAGGCACGCAAGATGCAATGTGGAATTCTGCAATTCGTTGATAGGGACATTGAGAAACGGTGCATGTCAGAGGATTCGTTTTTCTTAGATTTTAGTGAGAATTCTCTAACATTTCGTACTGACACCTTTTGTTTGTGAGGACCATTTGAACATCTTCTTTAATTTCAGCGCTTTTTCTCCTGAAAAGCATCAAAGGAATATTCTATTCCTCACAAAAACCATTAAACGCGTACGTGTAAAAATGTTTCTCTAAGTGTCAAAGAAACTCAGCCTTTATAAATAAAAGCTAACTCAGCTTAGCCGAGTCTATATCTTGTAAACTATTTTATACTAAGCTTAACTCACCTTTTCTTACTATAAACCATAACTTAATTAATATCTCGGTAAACTAAGTTATTTTCCCTTAAACATCCTCAAGTACTCAATTAATTTGACTATCCTAGTCAATTTGTTATTTCCAATACGTTTTAAGTACTGTGAGGTACTATTAACTAGGGTTCAATAGAAGGTTGCAGAGGAAGAGAAAGCTACCAAATCAAGCTTGGCTCCTCCAAATCCTTAGTTTGTAGAGGAAGTGCAAAAGATGACTGCCGTTGAAATCTCATAAAAGCTACGACAAAGGAAGAGGAAAGCTGAAGAATTGAACCTTGAGGATGAAACTACTTTTTAGAAAGTTGAGAAGAATCTCAAGGGAGTTCAAAAAGAAGAGGACTCTCGCTACCAAGCCTAAGAGAGTACTCCACCTTGTAGTGAGTGATGAGGAAGTTAAGGAAATTAGCCAAGAAGTGTTTGAGGAATAAATACCTATTGAATAAACCACTACATTACCCACTCTCACTTAGCAAGCTGAGTTGTTTGAGGTTGATCCATACTTAGATTAAATAGCCAACCCACAAGAATCCCTACCCCCACACCTTCAGCTACACCTACTCCTTTCACTTCAAAACCAAATTCTCCCCAACAAAACACCATTTTTTCTTCACCACCTCCAACTACTACATTTGAACTCATTCCCTCTCCCACTAAATCTTTACCACCTACTTATGTAAATATAACTTCTACTTCTTCTCCGCTTCCTTCACCTAAAATTGGTGTACAAACTGACCCTATTCCCCCTTCTACAAATTCTCAACCAACCCTTTCTTCAAACATAACTTCTACCCCCTCAATCCCTCTGATTGAGGAAGTTCCTCATACTGTAAACTACGTTCAGGATGAAACAACATATGTGAGACATGCTAAGGTAAATTTTATAGCCAAGAAACAACCCTCATCAACAAAAATCAGGTCCAAGAGGACTTTGATTATAAATCTATCTTGGCTAAGATTATGGAGCTTACAAGGGCTAAATACTCTACTCTTAATTTTAATATTGAGTTAGATGTAGTAGTTAGCCAAGTGCTATCATTTGAGGAATTGACGGTTAGTGCTAATTGTAGAACCCAAGTTAATAGTACCTCAAAGAACTTAAAAGTTTTGGAAATAGAAAACTGACTCGGATAGTGAAATTAATTGAGTACTAAGTATACTCTTAATTAATGAAGCTGACTTGAGTTTGTTTAAGGGAAAACAACTCATTTTGCTGAGTAATTAATTAAGTTACGGCTTAGAGTAGGAAATAGTTGAGTGTATGCTGATTATTACGCAGTTTAGAAGTATATCTACTCAGCTGTGCTAAGTTAGCTTTTATTAATTAAAAAAAGTTGTTTCCATTGACACTTAGAGAATTAAATGAAACATGTGCTACTAACGATTCCTGTGAGAGATGGAATATTCTTTAGTTGCTTTTCAGGTTAAAAAGTGTTGAAGTTAAAGAATATTTCAAGTGGTCCTCACATGACAAAAGGTGTCAGTACGGAATGTTAGGATTCACTCACTAAAGTCCAAGGTAAAAGGAATTCTCTGACATGCGTCATTTCTCAGTATCTCCATGCTTCTCTGCCAATGTTAGAAATGTCAACCAATCTGAAGATTCCAAGTTGCATTCTCGTCCGCCTCTCTCAAACCGAATTGCTTAGTGACAAATGAGATTTTATCAACGAATTTTATCATGCCTCAATATTCAAATTTCTATCTCTAAATGTCCTGGAATCTATCTCCAACAGGAAGATTTGAAAGATATAAAGAGAAGAGAAATTGAAGAACTGCAAGGATGAAAATTTTGCTATGGCTACTTCATAAAGCTTCAAGTATAAATAGAAGATTGAAGAGGACGTTCAAACTTGGTGAATCACCTCGAATTTCTTTAAGAGTTGAAACTCTACGAAATTACTCCCAGCTTCAAGAAATTCCAAATTCAAGCAATCAGCAAACAACTATTTCAAATCTATTTGTAATAGAGAGAATACTTAGATTTAACATTGTAAGGATTCAATGTTTTATAACTTGAATTTAGTTCGCAATTTTATATTCAAATCTGAGTGTCGGTTTGGGAAGGGTACCCAAACTGAGTTGAGTGGTACTTAGAAAGAAAGGTACTTTCTATAAAAATTATGTCTACCAGCTGTAAAGGCTGCTCCGCCTAAGTAAGGAACGAACACTAGTAGATTAAAGCTCGGAGAAGGTATCCGGGGACTGAAGGTAGGCTCGGGGCTGAACCAAGATAAAATTCAGGTGTTGAAGTTCTGAACTTTCACTTTTAGCTTTTACCGTGTCCAACTCATTCATCATTCTATCTCTGTTAAGTATTTTTCTTGAAAAACCAATCCCAGCTGAGTCGAGCACTCAACAAGAAATTGTAGATAAACTATGCCAGTGAAGCTTAGTAGTTTATAAAGTTTTTATATCAACTCAGCACGCTTATAAAAACTTAACTTGGTTAAACAAATTTTTATAAATGTAACCAAGATTCACATTAACCCCCCTCTGGGTTGTTTAAAAGCTGTCTAAGGTCCAACACTAATAAGAAAATGCTGCAATGCTTGAATTTGAGGAGCATAAAAGCATCCCCTCGGAGTCTGTCTATTTTGAAGAATTTGAGCACATCTAGGGGAGTTTGTTTACAATAAGGAATCAGCTTGCCAAGGAGAGTCTTAAGAGTTTAGTATATATAATGGCAATTTTCTTAACTAGGCTGATGGACTCCGCCACTCAACTAAATGCAGCAGTTTCCTCTATCCCAACCTCCAATGTCATCACCAACATAATGGGAAGAAGAGTTAAAGAAGTGTGGACAATGCGACTATGCATCTAAGCAAAATTCATGTTACGCTGGCAGACACAAGTTCAGTGAAGAATAAGCTAGCACAGATAATCACCTGAAGGAATTTTTGGATAAGCTAGATACAAGTAATGATGTGTTGCACACTATGTAAAACACTATGGAGAATATGTTAGCTTTGATGATCACATATGATAAGAAGGTTGATGAAGTTGTGAAGAAGGTGGCCAAGCCTGTGCTGAATTTAATAGAACTACATCAGCTAGCATTGTTGCTAATGCGTACACAAAGGATATAGTGAGGGAATCTTAAAAAGCTATAATCTACGTTATGGGAAAACTCTTTTCAGATTCAATCTCTTTAGTGGATCCTGAAAGTGGATTCATTTTCCACAAGAAGTTGAATATCCTTGTTGATAGGATCAATGAACTTTAAAATAAAGTTAAAGCGCTCATGGTCTTTAGCATAGAAGATGTGAAGGACATTGACTTCACTATCAAAATAATCAACATAATGTGTCCAAGAATCGTTGATATGGAGGCAAATTGAAGATTGCGTTATCAGCTAGCGATTTTAGAGGTCTACTGCACTATTTTCAACAGTTTGCCTATTAAGGATTTGATTTAATTACTCATCTTACTTGGTGCCACAATTTGCTCCTTCAAGAACATAATAGCTAAGAAGTTCTATCCTTGCTTAACAAAGAGCAACTAGTGAATGAAATAGATCTAGTATTGGTTGGAAAGTATGAGATGTTCTCTCATGCCCTTGATGCCTTTAACACATACCTTAACCAATTGGTTTTGGAATAGTTAACAAAGGGGGAGATGGTAGTAGAGGATGCTTGCATAGTAGCTCATAGTAAAAGGCTCATCTTCTTGTAAGACCACAACATCCACCAGAGCAACCGAGACTAAGAACTCAAGCGAGAGGCATATTAAGAAAATCATCTTCACAACTACCACTAAGAGGGTGAGGCGACCCTAGGAAGAGAAGATAGAATAGTTGTGTAGATAGGAAAATTTGCAATAACGTTGAATGTAAAGGTTAGTATAAGACACAACTTGTGTACTTACTAAGTTTCTTATATATATAAATTACAAGTTTTCCCTCAAGTCAAGAACTTTTTAAATTTATAATTATATATGTTGGTTTTTGCATAAGTTTATATGTTGCAGAAATCAACTAAGACCACTAAGTGTGGAAAAGATAAGTAAGACAAGTCACTATTCAAAAGAAAGCTTACTCAATATGAAGGAGTTTGTGCTGACTGAAGAATATCCACTCAACCTGGGGGAGTTTATGCTGGTTAAGGAAGTTCACTCAGCATGGGGGAGTCTTACATCACTTATCGAGTATTCTTATATCCATAAACTCTTAGTTAATTTATACTACTACCTAATTTGTTATTTGTTCCAAAACAAGGTAGATTGTTGAACCAAAGTCAATATTACTTCGTAGTTCTTTAGTCTTGGAGATAACAAATTACTTAGGAAAGTGAAAATAATTAAGTACTAAGTAAACTCTTAATTAAGTAGTCAACTTGAGTTGGTTTTGCGAAAAAACAACTCAGCTTGACATAGGCTTAGTTAAGTTATTGCTTAAGGTGGTTAAGGTTGCCAAGCTAAGTAACTTCACTACATTGTTTATGCTATATAACTCAGCACAAGCTGAGTACTTTTATGCCTTTATTCTTAGCGTAAGTTAAGTAACTTATGCAATGCTGAGAAATTGTAACTCTGTGGCTTTTAATCCTTTTGTGAAAATAAAAATATTCTTTGTTGATGCTTTTCAGGTCCCAAAAAGGATTTGGCATTGAAAATAAAAGAATAATTAAAAGGTCCTCACTGTGAAAAGGTGTCAGTACGGAATGCTGGGATATCCTCACTAAAAGCCAAGTAAAAAAGGAATCCTCTAACATTCACCGTTTTCAAGCATCGTCACGCTATCTGCAACATTAGCAAAAGCGTTCAATCAATATGTTGCATCTTGCGCACCCACTCTCACCTACATTGGTTTAAGGATGAGTCATTGATGAGAAATTAATCAACTGATTGATATCACGCCTCAACATTCAAAATCATTGTCTCTAAATGTCTGCAAATATGTTTCAAACAGATAGTTTTTAAATCTGTGAAGAGAAGAGATTTTAAGAGCTAAAGTCAAGGTGAGAAGTTTACAAAGACTAATTCTAGAAATTTATAACTATAAATAGAGCCTGAAGCAAACTTTATAGCTCGGTGAATCACCTTGAATTTCTAAAGAGTTGAAACTTTGTCAAAGTAATCACAGCCTTAAAAATTCCAAAATCAAGCAATATCAAAGCAAAAAAAGAACTCCAATCAATTTTTGTTGAACCCAAGTTAATGGTACCTACAGTACTTAAAATGTTTTTGAAATAACAAACTGACTAGGATAGTGAAATTAATTGATTACTAAGTAGACTCTTAATTAATGAAGGTTTCTTAAGGATGTTTAAGGGAAAATAACAGTTTAACGAGGTATTAATTAAGTTATGGTGTGATCGGATGACGTACGACCAGTGCAGTCACCGCGAGGCACCGGCCCCATGAGATGGGGCGTGGGCTTTTCGAAAAGAGTTTAGAAGTTGATTCCAAAAAAGCATGTTGGAAAGAGTGGAAATGAGTTGCTTAAAAGTGATTTTCAAGCTTAAAAGACCCAAGACCTAAATCTATAGTCTATGTTACGGAGTTACCACCCGGATCAGCTCTTCCGGGAAAATTTGGTATGGCTTAGATCCATTTTCCTAATCCGTACCATAGAATAGAGATATAAGTTCGGATGAGTTACCTATTTTATCATCATTTGAGTTAAATTATACTTGGTAGAAACCACATTTATAATATACAAACTAAACTAGATATTTTCATTTTATGTTATAGTTTATCACACATGCATACCACGGTAAGTAAATTGCAGAAAGTAAACACATAGGAAATTAAAATGCACCTTATCTACGGGGAATTGATTACATCATTGGGTTGGGGGTTTTAGAAATTGCCTAAATACATAGAAATCTAAGGGATACAATCGCCTAAAATACATTGATATCTAACAAATGTTACATTTGATTTTAATATTAAAAGCGATACCTGAAGGAAATTAAATCCTAGCATACATCTTCCCTAGACTACTTACATCCATAAAGGTTAGCTCAAATATGGCACATCACAAGTAGTTGCAAGTATGTTCATTTTGATATTTTGTGAAACTTGTTCACCACTTTTCTACTGATAAGTTTAATAACTTTTTCGCAAAGAGTTTGGCTATATATTAATGGTGCCAAAAACTTGTTCGCGTAAAGTATAGGTGTTGTCAGTATCTCTTATCAAATAGAAAAATAATGATAACTGCAAGTATATAGTTGCGATGTAGTTTTAAAAGATATCTATCCCACAGGGAAGGACTACCTCTAAAGATCAACAAGGAAGACAAAAGAAAGAAAATAAAATATAATGATAGTTTGGATAGGAGGGTTAGAATGAAGAATTAGTTAATATAGAAATGAAATATTAGAGAATCTAAATATATAGATTTTCCCTACAAAATAAGGATAGTAGAGAAAACATACAAGTTCAACAAAGATGTTACGATTCACTAAACTAATCTAACAGACTCGGTTCAAAATACCCAGATGTTCAATTAGTCACTACAGAGAAACACATGAAATAACTTTTCTAAACCTAGCGCAAACAAATTAAGACAATTATATAAACCTGGACAACGTCAATACTATGATCAATGTAGGTTGCTCTCAGATAGCCACATTTAGCAAGTTACCATTCCAAAAATGCTGGCTCACTAAACAGCGTTATATCACAGATCAAGTGATTATACACGATATTGTTAACCCCAAAACTACTCTTAAAATTAACTCCAACACATATAACTTGATTAATATAAAAGACTTAACACGAAATACGCTTTATGACACATAGACATAACATAAACTTTGAAATAGAAAGTATAAGTAGAAAGCAAAGAAAAGTTGTAAAGTATGCAAGTGAAAGCTAAAGTTGATAAAATCGTATCATCTCTTTAATGGGAGTCTTCAATTCACAAAATTCCTACGTCAGCTTTGAATTCGGTCTCGGCCCGTACAAAACCTCCACTAGGATGTTATTCTTTGCGAATATCGAACAAACGAATATTGAAGAATGAAAAATTTTATTGATAAGTGATTTGCAATTACAATTATACAACAATCACTTGAAAATATAGAGAAATCTAGTGATCGAAACAAGGATTCGAATCACTTGAACATTTTCTCGCTAACATTTATGAACGTAGCGAAACTAGATATTTGTTCTCTATCTATACACTATACACTATCTTTCATTCCTTTCTTCTGCACACCATGCATGAAATTTATGGGGATTGGAACCCTATTTATAGAGTTCGAAGGGTTACGTCTATCTGTATGAAGGGTTGTGTCAATTGGTGAAAGATTGCATCTCTTCATTGTGATTGGTTGAGAAGCTTTGATATAATCCGCTCTGGATAGGCACCTTTTCATGATTGGTTGACTTTTGATAGGTGTCTTATCGTTGGTAGTTGATGGTGGTTGATGGCAGTTGATCATGCTTATCTGGCGGTTGGTAGTTAAGCAGATAAAACTAGAAAACAGTCCAAGTCATGACCGCAATATGTAATTCATGGTCGTGAATCTTTGATTGGCTAACTTCTATTTTTGAAGTGTACAAGTCATGATCGTGAATCTTTGTCACGATCGTGAATTGAGTTTTTCTTCAGAATTCTCCTTGCAACTTCACCGATCTTTGACAGCTTCGATCCTAAGCCAAATCTTTAAGTTCCATGCATCTTTTTGTACCTTTTTCACTCTTTTTTTTATAGAATTCCACTTTTGATCATTTTACTCCCAAGATTTACCTAGTATCTGAATTTGCATAAAAAACAACTGCATACCACTTGAAATCTTTTATATGAAGTATAAAAATGACTTAAACTATAGTGTTTAATGTGTAAAATTAGTATGATAATAAGTGTAATTATACACTTATCACTGCCTGACATTGGTCATTCCAAATCATTGGTTGGTCTTTTCGTAGCAGTTTGAAAATCACTTCGCAGATGGTGGTGAGTCTGGCGATGAATTTACTTACGTACTGTAGGGATCCTAGAAATGATCGTACTTCTTTCTCTATTTTATGCACAGGCATTTCCATGATGGTTTTTCTTTTACTGGGATCAATTTCAATTCCTTTTTGGCTAACTATGTACCCCAGAAGTTTCCCTGAAGTTACCCCAAATATGCACTTTTTTGGGTTTAAGCGTAGATTGTACTTCTCTATCCTGGTGAGAAATTTATCTAAAATAGCTATATGTTTCTCTCTGGTGTTGGATTTGATGAGCATATCATCAACATAAACTTCTACCTCCTTATGGATCATGTCATGAAGAAGGGTTGTGACCACTCGCTGATATGTTGCGCCAGCATTTTTCAAACCAAATGGCATTACCTTATAGCAGTATACACCCCACTCCATGATGAAAGATGTCCTATTTTATCCATATTATAGCCATCCGTATCTGATTATACCCTAAAAAACCATCCATGAAGGAGTACATAGCCACACTTGCTGCGTTGTCGACTAGAACATCTATGTGGGGTAAGGGGAAATCGTCCTTTGGGGAGGCTTTATTCAGATCCCTAAAATCCACACAAACTCTGACCTTGCCATCCTTCTTTGCCACTGGGACGATGTTGGCTACCCATGTCAGGTACTCAACTGGTTTGATCCAAGGGTTAGTTGGGCTATGGTGCTCTGCGATTTATCTGTCCACTCTGGGCATGTCTTCATATGACCAAGAAAATGCTACCACGTAATGTTTAAGTACATTTGTGATCTCTCTCTTTTCTTTAGGATCCAAATCATTGGAAATTATCACCATTTTTGGTGACTCGTTTATACCCAAGTTAGTTTTGTTTAATGCTGCATCATAAATGTTAAAGACATTATGCTTATGATCATATGAATGCGTGGTGCCATCTGGCAAAACATCAAACAAGTATGCATAATTGTCATATTTCATTTAGCTGGCTTCATCGGTGAAATTGTAAAAAACATCTGAAAGGTTAAAGATTACATCATCATTATTGTCATCCTCAACATGCGAAGGGCCTTCATTTGCATCAGCAGGTGTGTCAGAAGTTGGTTCAACTTCAAGGGTGGCATATCCCAGTTTTTCCGTGAGGAGTCTGACGGTGCCTGATAGATCCCAGTCTTTCACGTCATCCTTCTTCTTCATCAGTTCATTGACAGACTTTGTGAATGCTGCTACCGCATCTTCCAATGCTCCACCTCTCTCAGGTTTGGTTGATTCATCTTTGTTAAACCCAAGTTAATAGTACTTCAAAGTACTGAGTAGTTTTGGGAATAGCAAACTGACTAAGATAGTGAAATTAATTGAATACTAAGTGAACTCTTAATTAATAAGGCTAACTATAGTTTATTCAAGGTAGAATAACTCAGTATTGGTAGATACTTAATTAAGTGATGACTTAGAGTAAGAAAAGCTAACGGTATGCTGAGTACTACATAGTTTGGAAATTATCTTACTCAGCTCATGCTGAGTTCCTGCTTTTACTTAATTAAAAGCACGTTCTTTCTTTTGATACGTAGAGACTTAAATGACATACGCTGCTAACGATATCTGTGATGGAACTAAATACTCTCTTAGTATCTTTCAAGCTAAAAGGTGCTGAAATTGTGAAAGATTCCTATGGTCCTCACAATGTCAAATGTCAGTACGGTTGTTAGAGATTCCTCGCTACAATCTAAGTAAACAGAATGTTTGTTATGTGCCACATCTCAAGTGTCTCCGTGCATTTCTACCAACGTCAGCAATGTCATCCAACGGGAAGACTCCACGTTGCAATTTAGCACGCCCCTCTCAAATATATATTTCTTGAAGAAAAACAAGAATTTGTTAACTGAATTTTATCGCTCCTCAACGTTCAAATTCCTATATCTAAACATCGTGGAGTCTATCTCCAACGGAAAATTTGAAGATCAAAGAGATGAAAAATTGAAGACCAACAATCTTGTAAAGTTTGCAATGCTACTTCTCAGAGCTTCTCAGTATAAATAGAAGAATGAAGCAAACATTCAAACTTGGTGAATCACTATGAATTTCTTAAGAGCAAAAACTCTACGCAATTTTCTACTACTTCCAAAGAACTTCCACGACAAGCAATCAAGAAAACATCAATAGTCTAATCAGTTTAAAATAGAGAGAAATTTAGATTAACATTGTAAGGATTCAACATTTCCATAAGTTGAATTTAATTCGCATTCTTATTCAAATCTGAGTGTTAGTTTGGGAAGGGTACCAAAACTGAATTGAGCGGTAGTTAGAAAGAAATGCACTTTCTATAATCGCGTCTACCCATTGTAAAGGGTTCTTTGCCTATTGAAGGAATGAACCACTAGTGGATTAAAGCTCGGAGATGGTACTGGGGACTGGAGGTAAGCTAGGGGCCGAACAAGGATTAAATCTCAGGTGTAATCATTCTAACTCTAAGCGATTTGCTTTACCAGCCATCTGCTCATTCATATCTCTCTCACCCACTTATTCATTTTTTAACCAATCTATGTTGAGTAAGTTTTACTCAGCTAAGGATTGAAGATAAAGGGTGCCAGCGAAGCTGAGTAGTTTATACAATTTTATAATGCACTTAGCATGCATATAAAAACTGAACTTGGGGAACAAATCAGTAAAAGTTTAAAATTAACCAAAGATAACGCATTCACCCCCCTCTGCTGTCATTATTATCCTGTTTATGGACTAACAAGTGATATTAGAGCATTTGCTCATATTCTAGACTAATCGCCTTGAGTAGATCAATAAATGGCATATAATAACTCCAGTTCCGTTTCTGGTTAGACAGTTCTCCTCAATGAGGGAATGTCTGTTACTAGACCACCTCTCTTCAATGGTAATCACTATACATTCTGGAAAAATAGAATGAAAAATTTCATCTAGTTATAAAGCATGCAGGCCTAGCTCAACTCATAATTGAGCTTGGTCCTAGAGTTCCTACTGTTGTGAGGAAAGGTGTGAGCGTCCCAATAGATCTAGAGGATTACGATGACGCTGATATGAGGCTTCTCAAGGAGAATGCCACAACGATTATTTACTTACACTATGTGCTAGATCTTATTGAGTTCAACAGGGTCTCATGATATAAAACAGCTCAGGAAATCTGGAAGAAGCTAGAGATTACCTATGAGGGAACCGATAAGGTCAAGGAGTCTAAGATCAATCTCATGCTGAGAGAGTATGAGATGTTCTCAATGGGAGCTAGTGAGGGTATTCAAGGGATGAATACTAGGTTCATTAACCTTTTTAATGAACTGATGATGCTTGGAAAGGTGTTCAGTGAGGAAGAGCTCATCAAGAAGATTCTTCGCACTCTTACAGTAGAGTGGAATTATAAGAAGAGTGCTATCGAGGAGGCTCATGATCTTAAGACCTACAGCTATGATGAGCTAATAGGCACCTTGCTAACTCATGAGATGTCTCTTAAAGTAGATTCATTAGATGAGTCCACTAGCTACAACTCTGATAAGCAAATGGCTCTTCTGACTAGGCGTCTTAAATGCTTCATTAAGAAAGATGGGATGTTTAACAGTAAGAAGAAGTTTCCCAGCACAATCAAGTAAACTCAACATAGGTGTAGAGTTGAGGAAGGATCGAAAAAGGAGCACAACAAAGATATCAAGTGGTTCGAGGGTGGAGAGAAAGGTCACATCTAGTCTAGCTGTCCAAAGATGAAGAAGGACAGGATCAAGAAGAGATTCTCTAAGAAAAATGAGGCACTTGCTACGACTTAGAATGACTCAGAAGAATCCTCATCATCCGATGAAGAAACCACTGATTCGGCCAATCTCTACTTGATGCTGATTGAAGACAAAGGCGAAGGCTCAGCATCTACCTCCGGTACAAATCATTTCGTTGTTAACTTTGAAGCTGAGCATGATAAAGGAAAGGTTCCTCAAATAGAGGTACACCCTGAAATTCCTTTATCTATGGAAGAATTTGCCCAGGCTCTCTTTGAAGTCATGAAGTTGACTAATAAATCAATGAAAAACATCTAAGAGATAGTGAGGAGAAGTAACGATCTGGAAGATACTAAAGCTTCCTTATTGCTTGATATCCGCTTTCTTCAAGAAAAGGTTGAGTATCAAGAGTGTTCTATCAGCAAGCTCACTAAGCAATTAGATGAGTTGACTACTGAGATAGTGACTTTTAAGAAGAAAGAGGTTCCTCCTCCAGCCAACAATCAAACTCAGAGTAAGCAAACTAGTAAGAGGAAGAATTCCTCTAAATAGAAGAAAGCAGGCCAGCCAAACCAAAAATGGCATGCTGTTTTTGTGGGAAAGCTAGACATGCCACATTCATGTGTAGGCATGAAAATGGTTATTATGATGAGTACGATTGGACAAACTTAAGCACTACTAACAAAGGAGGACCCAGCTTGAAAGTATGGGTAAATAAGAAAATGTAATTGTTTTGTAGGTGAGCCTTAGATCTGCCGATAACTCTCAAATGTGGTATTTGGTTAGCGAATGCTCAAGGGATAGGACGGGAGATGAAGGTCACTTCATCTCATTTGAGTGTAAAAGAAATGGAAGTGTCCATTTTGGAGATAACAAGAAAGGCAAGATTGTAGGTTGTGGCACTATTGGTGTCTCTCCCTCAATCAAAGAGGTTTCTCTTGTCAAAGGTCTGAAGTTCAATCTGCTCAGTGTAGCCTAGCTCTGCAATAAAGGTAGAAAGGTTATATTCGAATCAACAGGATGCTCAATAATTAACTGTAATACTGACTCAACTATACTCTTTGCTCCCAGGGTCAATAATGTTTATATGATTGATTTATCCCCTGGCTCCACTAACGTTTGTCTTGTGTTTAAGGAGGATAATTTGTGGCTTTGGAACAAAAGGTTGGGTCATATTAGTATGACCATTCTGTCCAAACTGGTGTGAGCACGGGATTTTGTACCAGCTCGCGCGTTCAATGATGATGGTTTTTCGGGAAATTTATCCTCGAATCACACGATTTTCGACCATCCGACGATCTCCATATGGGAATCCTCCTCAGACGTTTTAAATTATTAAAAAAAAAAAAAATCCCGCGCGGAGGCAGCCTCGCGAATGGCAGCCTCACGCAAAGCTGCGCGAGGCAGCCCGCACTCTCCGCGAGGGTCCTAAGGGACCCTCGTGGGGACTGCCCGCGAGGGTACCTAGTGACCCTCGCGGGGCCTCCCCGCGAGGGTCCTAGGCGACCCTCGCGGGGATTCCCGCGATGGTACCTTGCGGCCCTCACGAGGGAGCCTCGCGGGGATTCCCACGAGGGTCCCTCGTGGCCCTCGTGAGGGAGCCTCGCGGGGACTGCCGCGAGGGTACCTCGAGGCCCTCGCGAGGGAGCCTCGCGGGAGACCTCGCGAGGCCTCGCGAGGGAGACCCCTCGCGTGCGAGGCTCCTTATTTTGGATTTTTCTGGACTTTTTTATCTATAAATAGTCGGGTCTTTTTCAGTACAAAGGACGAAAAATTCAGAGAGAAAAATCCTCTCTTTCAGAACAAAAACTAAAAATGTTTTTTTATTACTTTCTTCTAACTTTTTCTCGGATCCAAAAACACTTTCGGATCCCAAATTTCTTCATCTTTTTATAAAATTTCTTCATCTTTTCTTCTTAAATCCTCAGATATTCTCTGGTCTAAAACTAATTTAGAACTCGAGTCTGATTATCTTTTGGATAAATAAATACTTTATTTTCCAACAAAACAATCTTTTTTTTTCAATTAAATTACACTAAAAACCCAAGAATTAAACGGAGATTTTTGGACTTTTTTATATCAACCTTTTCACATTAAGTCACCTAAACTACAAAAACGAACGAGGAACGCTCCCGGGGATCTAACGGACACGCCGAAGTGGATTCACGCCAAAAGGGTAAAGCCTCTGAGTTCCTAGAGCTGCAAATCCCATGTTCATCTTCTTTTCTATTTAATTTTTATTTTTGACCTAGGAGTTATTTTATTTATGTTGTAATTCTCCTTCTTCTTCTTTTATTTCTTTTTAACTTCTGTATTAGAATACCCCAACAAAGGGAATTAAAACATATTCCCGGATAACAGACCTCACTATTTGCCATGCAGTCATTTTCACTAATAAAATTGACCAACATACATGTAAATAAAAATGAACTATTTTTATTTAAATTAACAACTTTAAATCGCCGATGTTTTAATTAGGCCACACGGGCCTCACCAAAATCAAATCGAGCATATGTGATATATCCCCTGTGCTAACCTTTGTGGAT
>CATIWQ010033887.1:0-61983 GCA_949673415.1 Euphorbia schlechtendalii
AAGGCAATAATTATCCTTATTTTTCTATAAATAACCTCTTTTCATTATTTGTTTTCACAAAACTTTTATTCTACTTCTCAAACCTTAGCAAAAACAATCAAATTTCCTCTGTTTTTCAAAGAACAAGCAAAATTCTTTCTTTTAAATGTCTCCTAAGAAGTCTACAGCAACATCATCAAAAGGGAAGAAGAAATTGGTGAATCAACAACACAAAGTTGGTTGTCCCTTTCTAATATATAGTGACGAGGAAGTAGAAAGATACTTAAGAATAAAAAACTTTGATTTTTATGGTACTCTTTTCTATGATCCTACTTTTGCAATTGATGCTGGGATTCACGCGAAAGTGGAGGAGTATTTCTCACTATTTGGATTGGAGAAGTTCGTGAATATGTGATTTCCTTTTAAAGAAGAATGGATCATTGAATTCTTGGTTACTGTTGCTGATGATGGGAATATCCTAAAGTAGAAGTTCAGAAATGAGGGAGAAGATTACAAGTTTACAATGATGGATTTAATCAAATGGTTTGATCTGGGAGAGAGTTTTGATGATATTGAAAAGGATGAAGATTACGAATTAACGGATGTTTGGACCGAGTTAACAGGATTGGATTGATACAATGTCAAGAACTCATCCAACAAGAATATTAGGAGAAACGATCTTCTATACCTTCACAAGTTTATTTCTCAAAGCATTTTCCTTCGACACGAAACAAAAAAAGTGTCGATGAAAGACTTGGAAATATTAGAATGCGCGACTCTGCAATTTCGACCAAAGTTTCCGATGTTTATTCTGGAATCCATTGCTAGTCTGACTACACATAAAAAGGCTAGAGTTGGAAGTGCAAATTTGATTTGTGGGATAATTTTGGGCGCAAGGAACCAATTGCCGTACTAATATAATCTAAGAGAAAAGTTCAATTTTATGGTAGGTTTATACATGAAAAGAGCGGGACTGGTTAAGGAAGAACGAGGAAAATTTACATTTCTCCCATATGAAGTATGGATACGAAAGCTTAGACCAACACACGATTCTACTACTCAAGAAAACCGAACAGAAGAAGAAGATGTTGAAGAAATGCAATTCGAGAGTGGTGATTCGAGACAAGACTCGGGAAGTACACAAGATACTTGGAGAGGAAAGTTTGTCAAAGATGTTGATCAAGCTTGCCTAGATATTGCCTCAATTCACCAAGATGTGCGCCAACTAACAAAATCAAACATATCTTTGAACTGAAAATTGACTACATATTTCAGACTGCAAAACTTGGAAATTTCGCCGAGTTCACCAGATTCAAGTTCTGAAGATTGAAACGGGTTCAATTTCTTTCTTTTATTTCCTTATTTAATTTATTTGTGTGTTTAAATATGATTTTTATAATGTCTCACAATGAGGACATTGTCTTCTTTAAGTGTGGGGGGACATTTGTAAAAATCCTGTAAAATCTAAAAAAATGAATAAAATTAAAAAAATCGAAGAAATTTGAAAAATTTTCTTGATATTTTGTTAGTTATACATTATCATTTCTTATACTTTAGTAACAATTGTCCAAGGTTATTGTGAGTGTTAGGTTTTACAAGTTTGATGTTAGTGCATAAATTCAGCGCATGTTGAATTTGAGCGTTAGTAGCACAACATTATTGGTAAGGTTGAGTGGTGAGTAATATTCGAAAGCAACATTCCAAGTAAGTTTCAATTTATATTTCGATGCAACATGAATTAGTATAAGTTATATAGTTTTGGTTTAATGCTTCCGATAAGTTTAAGTGGAGTAATATCTAATGATATTCTTACTATGAGTTTTATATGCAAATCTCGAATAGGTCCTATAAGTATTGAGCATGTTTAAAGTGTTAGGAAACTATAGCCATAATACATTGAAATTGATCAATAAAGGATGAGGGTATTAATGAAAATCAAAAGAAAGAGAGGATAACCAATGAGTTATGCAAAAGGTGAGGAATTGTAAGTAGTAGAAACTGCAACCATTCATTGAGTGAAAAAGAAAAGAAATCATATCATGAAAAATGGGTGCAAAGAACAAAGTACTTCAAAAACATATGCTTAAAAGAAAAAAATGAGACAGTGGTGTGGAGCATAAAATGCAACCACTAAAAAAAGGGGAGAGTGGTATGGAGCATAAAATGCAACCACTGTGAGTATTTTAGCATCCTAGGTTACCTAAAAATGCCTTGAGAGAAATTAATCAAAGTGTGCTTTCTATGTCCTTTATACTTTATACTATGCTTAAGAGAAGGTAATATTCAAGTATGCATATAATGCTTATATGAAGATGCGATTCGGTTGACTCTCCATTATGAACAAAGGTACGCAACTGAGCTATATAAATTTCACATTACTGATTTGTGGGAAATTTCAAACTTCTTCTTGAAATCTTTTGCAACATGGAATGTGGTACTCAATGCAATAATCTTTCAACAATAAGGTACAAACTTGTTTACCAAATTTATACACTTCTGTTGAATTTACCTTGACGACAAGGCAAAAGTTAAGTGTGGGGGTATGATAAGTATATAATTACACTTATTATCATAATAGTTTTACACAATAAACACTATAGTTTGAATCGTTTTTATACTTCATATAAAAGATTTCACGTGGTATGTAGTTGTTTTTTATGCAAATGCAGATACTAGGTAAATCTTGGAAGTAAAATGATCAAATGTGGAATTCTATGAAAATGAAGTTTAAAAGGTGCAAAAAGATGTGTGGAACTTAAAGATTTGACTTAGGATCGAAGCTGTTAAAGATCGGTGAAGTTACAAGGAGATTTCTAAAGAAAATTCAATTCACGGTCATGACAATCATTCGCAGTCGTGACCTAGTCACTTCAAAACAGAAATCTACCAACAAAAGATTCACGGTCACGAATCACATATCTCGGTCGCGATATGGATGGTTTTCTGGTATTATCTTCTCAACTACAAACCACCAGATAAGTATGATCAACCGCTATCAACTACCAATGAAAAGACACTTATCAGGAGTCAACCAATCATGAAAAGGTATCTATCCATTATGGATTGAATCAAATACTCTCAACCATTGACATTGAAGAGATGCAATCTTTCACCAATGGATGTGACTCTTCGTTTAGATAGACGCAACCCTTTAAACTCTATAAATAGGGCTCCAATTCTTCACAAATTTCGTGCACCAAGCCAGAGTTACATTAGAAAAAGAGAGATATATAGTGTGTGTATAGTTAGATTCTCTACGTTCTTAAGTGTTAGCAAGAAAATGTTTATGTGATTCGATTCCTTGTTTCGATCACTAGATTTCTCTACGTATTCGAGCGATTGTTGTATAAGTGTACTTGCAAATCACTTATCAATAAAAGTTTTCATTCTTCAATATTCGTTTATTCGATATTCGCAAAGAATAACATCCTAGCGGAGGTTCTGTATGGGCCGAGACCGAATTCAAAGCAGATGCAGGAATTGCGGGAATTGACGACTCCCATTAAAGAGTGGATACGGTTTGATCAACTTTAGCTTTCACTTGCATACCTTACAACTTTTCTTTGCTTTCTATTTATACTTTCTATTTCGAAGTTTATGATATGTCTATGTGTCATAATGTGTATTTCGTGCTAAGTCTTTTATGTTAATCAAGTTATATGCGTTGGCATTAATTTTAAGAGTAGTTTCGGGGTTAAAAATATCGTGTATAATCACTGGATCTGTGATATAACGCTATTTAGTTAGCCAACATTTTTGGAATGGTAACTTGCTAAATGTGGCTTTGTGAGAGTAACCCGTACTAAGCATAATATTGATGTTGTCCAGGTTTTCATAATTGTCTTATTTCGTTTACGCTAGACATAGAAAAGTTATTTCATCTGTTGCTCTGTGGCGAATCATTGAACATCTGAATGTCTAGAACCGAATCTGTTAGATAATCTAGAGGGTCAGAACAACTTCGTTAAACTTGCATGTTTTCTCTGCTATACTTGTTCGTAGTGAAAATCTATTTTTTTAGAGTTTCTAATCTATCACATCTATATTTACTCAACTTTTCATTCTAATCTTCCTACCCATAAAAATCTTTATTCTATTTTTATTTTATTTACTTTTACGCTTCCCTAGTTATCTGTAGACCAGGTTCCTTCCCTGTGGGTTCGATATCTTTTAAAACTACATCGTAACTGTATACTTGCAGTTATCATCATTTTTCTATGTGGTAAGGGTTATTGACAACACCTAGATTTTATATGTGAACAAGTTTTTGGCGCAGTTAATAGCCAACAGTTCACGAGATTTTGGAACCATATTTGATTAAACTTTTCAGTAGAAAAGTGGTGAACAAGAACTGCACACACATGTTACTACGAATAGTATAAATATACCTAGTCATAGTTTCATTAAGATTGGACATCAATGAAGCAAACATATTAGCATGTGCAGGCATACTCCTTGGATTGGATCCAAACAGCCGATCTCATGAGCTGAAAGGTGGTACCTTGAGTTAACACATGAATGTATTCAAGTAATACATTAGAGACCACTATAAGATAGACACTCGGAAATAACTATATCCATGTGTTGGTGTCATGTCTTATTGTAGTAGCAATACAAGTATCCTCAGACCTAATATACTGGTTACCTTGTGTTAAGTTGCTATACTTTGAGTCATACATATTAATACTTTGGTGATCAGGTTGATACAGGTGATTAAAAGTATAGTTATGATCACTCATTTATAAGCTGAGTAGTCAAGATGGGATCCATAGCTCCTGATATAGTGATAAAATGTGAGATGTACCTTAAGGCGTTTTATTAAAGAGATACACTCATAAACCTCTAAACAAAGTATAAGATTGATGGAATGGGTTTCTAGTCAATCTTGATACATTATGGCGAGTGGTGTTCTTTGTACAAGTGTAATTCTAGGATAGCCACGGCTATTACATGAGCTGACACTTAATCAGAGCTTAATAAACTAGATGGGACTTAACCTGATGGAAGGAGTGTATTGTTTTGGTTACTATTGTTGAATGGGATCAAGTCACAAGCACGCGATGTTCTGAATATCAGGAGATCATATGCCTTTACTAGAAGCCCATTTGCTCATCTAGAGTTATCAGGTTCCATATCGGTATAGAACATTAAGCCTAAAGGTTCCCGGTGCTGGTTAATCAACACAGTAATTAAACATGCAATATTGCAAAGAAGAATTTCAAAACATAAAATTAGACTAAAAGATCTCCTAAGCATGCCGTGATTGATATAATCTAAGTTGAACCGTTCCATAGATGTTAATAGTTTTATGAAACCTATAAAAGAAACCTAGCATCTAAGTTAAGAACATTACTATATAATGCATGCTTCTCTTTCCTTTGGATGTGGCGTTCCCTTAGAGCAATTCGGCAGAACTCTTTTAGCACTAGCCTCTAAAATAGGATAGCCTCTATGATTGATCCACATAGATCTTTACTAACAAAAAACCTCTATTGAGGTAGAATACATTGGTAGATAGCAGCTGTTAGACCGCTTGAAGAACAACCCGAAAATATTAACTAAGAAGGCTCACTTTAAAATAGAAAGAGCCTTTTAAAGAATTCTTTGTTTCTTGGAGAAACTCGTGGAGGATCTCGCTTCGCGAAACTCATCGAACTCAGAGAGAAAGGCTGAGCTGAAGTACTAAACAAAAGAAAATGGGGAGGCTTATTTATAGGGAGAGGGGAGTGAAAAGTCCCCTATTTTTTCCAATGTGGGATGGGAAACCAAGTCAGCCATGCGGATCCCTAGGACCCACGGGCTAACCCACTTATCCTTGCCATAAGGCAAGCCCTAATGGGTTTACCTTGTGCCACAAGCCTAGCTTATGGGTGCGTGCTTTCAAGCCAACATAGCAAGCCTAGGCCAGCTGCGAGCTAGCACCCACGTGCTTAGCTCATGTGCTAGCGGCCTACAAGCCTTTCAGCTTGCGAGGTAGCCGCACAGGCCCCACTCTGAACAACTCTTGTTTCTTTAGAGCCCACTTGCAATGAGAAAAGTTCCCTTGTGTCGCTACTTGTAATTTTCCCAATTTCCTCCTTTATTCCTTTTAATTATTAATTTGGTCCAACCAATTGATAATTCATCCAACGAATTCGACAACCTTAATATTCTTGGCATAGACCAGGTCTATAGGTTCTTTACTCAGTCTAGAAAAGACCAAAAGTGTGTGACCTCATAGGATCCCAAAGTATAGAGCCGCTAGAGGTTAATCTAAACATGGCTTCCCACCTGGGAACCTTTAGGCCCAATGTTCTAGACTAATATGGAACCCTATAAGTCTAAATGATAAAATGGGCTTTCTACCAAAGGCATATGATCCCCTGATATACGGAACGTCACCTGCCTATGACTTGATCCATTTTGTAGTAGTAACCAATATAATACACTCCTTCCATTAAGTTAAGTACCATCCAGTAGCTATCCTAGAATTAGACTTGTTCACGAAGAACACCCCTCGCCATAATGTATCAAGATTAATTTAAAACCCGTTCTATCAATCTTATACTGTGATTAGAGGTTTATGAGTGTACCTCTTCAACCAGAGGCACTAAGGTACATCTCCTATTATATCACTATATCAGGAGCAATGTATCCCATCTTAACTACTCGGTTTACCAACATGTGATCATCACTATACCCGTAATCACCTGTATCATCCAGGTCATCAAGGTATGAATAAGTATGAAAAAAGTATAGCAATACCTATATAAGGTAACTTGTATCTCAAGTTTGAGGATACTTGTACTGGTACTCGAATAAGACATGAAACCACACATGATATAGTTATTTTGGAGTGTCTGTATTATAGCAGTCTCCAATGTATTAACCAAATACATTCACATGTTAACTCAAGGTACCACCTTAGCTCATGAGATCAGCTGCTTGTATCTAATCAAAGGAGTAAGCCTACACTTGCTAGTCTGTCCGCTTCATTGATGTCCAATCTCAGTGAAACTAAGACTAGGGATATTTAGACTATTCATAGTAACACGTATGTGCAGTTCTCACACCACATAGCTCCCACTATATCCTCACACTTTTATGTTATGAAGTATTCATGGAGTTTGTCTTATCAATGCACATATATGTAACATATATATGATACCAACGAGATACATAAATATAAGAAAAGAACTGATAAACAACAAAGTTGCCTTTATTAATAATAATAATAATACAAAATTATTTCTACATTATAACTAATTAAGATATATTGCCTTAATTACCTCTAGGGCATACATCATGTCTAACAATCTCTCATTTACATTAGAGCCAATTACCCATGTGCTTCATGCCATACTCCTTAACATGTTAGTCATGCTTAACTTGAGTCAATGGCTTAGTTATCACATCCGCTAGATTTTGATCCGTTAAGATGCATTCTAAGCTTATATCTTTTCAAGCTACTATCTCCTGAATCAGATGGTATTTTCTGAGTAAATGTCTATTTCTCTAACGAGACTATGGTTTTAACAGACATCTAGTGCATTTCACCTAAGTTAGATTGAAATCTACTCGTGACGCTCAACTCATGTGAGATGTAAAGCCAAGTGCATACCATAGCATACATGATAGATCCTATTACTAAGGCATAGGGTATTCCATTCATGAGCAGTCTCTCCTCTTGTGTTCTCGAACACTTAGATTTAGAAAGGTTAATCCCGTGAGACATTGGGAGATAACCCATTCTTGACCGCTCAAGGTTAAATCTAGCTAAAACCTTTTCTATGTATTTACTTTGTGAAAGACCTAGCAGCTTTCTTGATCTATCTCGGTATATCTTTATACCAAGCATAAAAGCTGCTTCTCCAAGGTCTTTCATGGAGAATTTCTTTGATAACCATGACTTTACTATCTAAAGAAAGGGAACATCGTTTCCTATCAGCAATGTGTCATCCACGTAGGATACAAGGAAAACGATCACACTCCCACTAGCCTTTTTATATACATAGGGCTCATTAGCTTTTGAAATAAAAACCAATTTCTCGGATTATCTCATCAAACCTAATATTCCAACACCTCATAGCTATAAACCACTTATCAAACTCTAAGCCTTCCATTGCCTCCTTGTAAGTCTTGGGCTCATCATCTTCCATAAGGAAGAGATGTTTATCACCAGTAATGAGAAACCCTTATTGCTCAGGAGCAATAAGAGCCCAACCTAACCTACGCAATGTCGGTGTTATAACAGGTTGTTCCATGCTTACACTTTCTTGTGTAACAGGTGTAGGAAAAATCAATTGATTTTTTTGTTTGATCTTATTGAGTGCGTAACTCAAGATTGCTCCCACTAGCTTTTGTAAGTATATGCTCCTTCTCGAGGAATTGATCATTTATGGAAATAAGAACTTTTGTTCCTTGGGATTATAAAAGGTATAACCCATAGTCTCCTTAGGGTAACATACAAACAAACACCTTTCAGACTTAGCACCTAGCTTATCTGAACTTGTCCTCTTTACGTAAGCAGGACATCCCTAAAATCTCAAGTGATAAAGAGCTGGTTTCTTACCATACCACAATTTTTATGGTGTCTGATCATCTAATTTAGAGGGCACTCTATTTAGAATATAAATAGTCCTCTCAAATGCATAACCCTAAAAGGATCTACTAAGTTTTACTTGGCCCATCATGGACCGAACCATATCGAGTAGGGTTTGATTTCTCCTTTCTTACACTCCATTTTGTTGCGGTGTATAAGGAGGTGTCTAGTGGGATAAAATACCATTATCACTTAGATAATCTTAAAACTCCTGGCTTAAGTATTCACAACCTCGATTGGATCGAAGGGTTTAATACTAATCCCAAACTGTTTCTCTACTTCAATTCTGAACTCTTTGAATTTCTCAAAACTTTCAAACTTATACCTCATTAGTTATAGATAACCATATCATGAGTAATTATCGATAAAGGTTATAAAGTTGATGAAACCCTCATGTGTCTTAACACTCATTAGACCACATACATTAAAATGTATTATTTCCAAGGTACTACTGGAATGCTAACCCTTTTCTTTAAAAGGTTTCTTAGTCATCTTCCCATTTAAATAAGGTTCGCACGACCCATAAGATTCTTTCCACTGGGCCCAAGTCACCACATTTGTGTAACTTAGTTAAGCGAGTCTCATTTATATGGCCTAGACGACAATGCCACTAGTATGAGGATTTCTCATTATCTAATCTCGATTTCTTAACAATGTTCATATTTAGAATTTCATTTTTAGTACCTAGAGCATAAATGCCATTAATAGATATTCCATAAGCATAAAGAACATTATCACGTCGAATTTGACAATTATTATTGGAAAATAAAATTTCAAATCCCTTTGTTGCTAAATGTGCAACATAAATAATATTCTTAGTAACAATAGGAATATAATAGCAATTGTAAAAAACTAAAACTAGGCCACTTGGAAAACGAAGGCTATATGTCCCTATAGCTGTTGCAGCAACCCATGCTCCATTTCCAACTCTTAGGTCCATTTCCCTCTTTGCAAGCCTTCTACAATTCCGCAACCCCTCCACAGAAGTACAGATATGAGTACCACAACCGGTATCCAATACCCAAGTAGACTCATAGGGAAGAGAAACTCTCTATCATGAACATACCTGAACAAGATGCCTCACTTGGCTTCTTCTTCACTTGTTAAGAAATCTCAACCTTGAAATCCTTCTTCCAGTGGCCGGCCTTGCCACATCAAATGTAGACATTTATAGTTCCTTTCTTACTTTTCTTTTTCTTACCAATTTTCTTCTTGGCACTCAAACCCTTTCCAAAATGGGACCCACCTTTGGAAGGTTTGGTTCTCTCAACTAAAAGTTTCGCCTTTGGATCCTTTCGAATATTAGGCTCTACCGTTTTTAGCATGTTGACCAACTTAAGTAGTGTGGCATCGATCTTGTTCATATAATAGTTAGTCACGAATTGTGAATAAATATCAATCAATGAAACAAGAATCAAATCCATACATAATTCGTAATCCATCACAAAACCCAGTCGATTCAGCTTCTCTATATAACCTAATAGTTTAAGAGCATGCTGCGATCCTGAAGTGCTAACCTGCATCTTCATCTTGAATAAGAGTTTTGATGTATCAAATCTCTCAGACCTGGCATGCTCTAAGAAGAGCTCACGAAGATGGAGAATCATGGTATTTAAGTCCATGCTCTCATGCTATTTATGGAGCTCAAGATTCATGGTTTCTATCATTATGCATGTTTCCATTTCACAATCCTTTCTATGTTTTTCCCATATCTCAGGTTCATTGGCATTAGTTTCAGCCTCAGGTTAATTAGGGAGCAGCTCATCCAAAACATAAGCTATCCTTTCGGATCTGAGGACTATCCTTACCGCCATGAACCAATCAGCAAAGTTTGAACCATCTTGTTTGTTATCAAGAATTGAGTAAAGATTTATGTTTGGATTCATTGTTCAACCTAGATATAAGATATAATTTGTTTAGACATTAGTATATGTACAAGCATTTAATAAAAGATATTTAATTAAACACATAATTCCTGCAATTTTCTCGACATTCAAGTAGCCCCTTCTATTTAAATTCGGGAAATTTGGTCCAACCAATTTTCCTTAGTAGGTAGCATCCCTATCTACTCATCATGACCCTTGCTATAGTAGGTCAAGCCATAACAAGACAACCATGGTTAGAGCCCATCCATTTGCATCTCATGCAATTGCTAATCTATTTGAGTTCTCTTTCTCGAAATGTGCGTACCAAATTGTAAGACTCCTCAAATGTGTCTCCAGTCTGGCATTAGCTCCAATAATATGGATAGCCAACCCATTTTTGTTAAGGCATTAACCCCATCTAGTCTCATGACCAAACACATGTTAAGGGAAAGCATATTGTACATGCCCTTACATTTGTTAATAAGGTTCGTATCATGACTTATGATGGGAAGACAATCTACTGCCTTAATACCATTTTCTATAATAGGAATTGAAACCTAAGTCATGCTTAACATGTTTTAATCAATTCTTAGAAAATATCATTTTAACATATTATAATCAATCATGCATAGTATAAGGCAGGCTATGATACCACTTCTGGATAATCAAGAGAGTAATTTA
The DNA here is from genome assembly GCA_949673415.1 of Euphorbia schlechtendalii. Taxonomy (NCBI): domain Eukaryota; kingdom Viridiplantae; phylum Streptophyta; class Magnoliopsida; order Malpighiales; family Euphorbiaceae; genus Euphorbia; species Euphorbia schlechtendalii. The sequence continues at coordinate 11,107 of CATIWQ010033887.1, forward strand.
ACATGCAACATTGCAAGGTGGAATTTCAAAACTTAAAATTAACCTAAAAGATCTCCTAAACATGCCATGATTGATATAATGTAAGTTGAAATGCTCTATAGATGTTAATAGGTTTAAAAAACTTGTAAAAGAAACCTAGCATCTAAGTTAAGAACATTACAAGTTGATGCATGCTTCTCTTTCCTTTAGATGTGGCGTTCCCTTAGAGAAATTCACCAAAACTTCATTAGCACTAGCCTACAAACTAGGATAGCCTCTACAATTGACCCACATGAATATTTACTGACCAAAACCTCTGCTGAGGTAGAACCCTTTGGTAGACGATAGCTGCTAGACCGTTCGAAGACCAACCATTCAAAAATTTTAACTACGAAGGCACACTTCAAAATACAAAGAGCCTTCTAAACAATTCTTTGTCACTTAGAGAAACTCATGGAGGATCTCGCAAAATCTCATGAAGAAAAGATATCAAACTCAAAGAGAAAGGTTGAGTTGAAGTACTGAACAAAGGAGAATGGGGAGGCCTATTTGTAGGTAGAGGGGAGTGAAAACTTCCCTCTTTTTTCCAATGTGAAATGGGAAAATCTCATCCCACAAAATGGGTCAGCCGTGCGGATTGTTAGACATGATGTATGCCCTAGAGGCAATTAGGGAGATATGTCTTTATTAGCTATAATGTACAAATGGTTTCAAATTATTATTAATAATAATTAAGGCATCTTTGTTGCTTATCAGTGCTTTCTATTTATTATTGTATCTCGTTGGTATCATATATGTATAATGCTTAATATGTATATGCGCATTGATGAGACAAATTCCATGACTACTTCATAGCGTAAAGTGCAAGGATATAGTGGGAGATATGTGGTGTGAGAACTGCACATACGTGTTACTATGAATAGTCTACATATCCCTAGTCATAGTTTCATTGAGACTGGACATCAATGGAAAGGATAGACTAGCATGTGCAGGCTTACTCCTTGTATTAGATCTAAGTAACCGATGTCACAAGATGAAGGTGGTACCTTGATTTAACACATGAATGTATTGGAGATTGCTATAATATAGATACTAGGAAATAACTATATCCATGTGTTGGTGTCATGTCTTATTGTAGTAGCAGTACAAGTATCCTCAGACTTGAGATACCAATTACCTTATGTAGGAGTTGCTATAGTTTGGGTAATACTTACTCATACCCTGGCGATTAGGATGATACGGGTGATTACAGGTATAACAATGATCACATGTTGGTAAGCTGTGTAGTCAAGATAGGATCAATTGCTCATTATTTGGAAATGTAATGGAGATGCACCTTAGGGCCCCTTGTTGAAGTGAAACACTCATAAACCTCGGATCAGAGTATAATATTTTTAACAAGTTTCTAGTAAATCTTGATACAAAATTGCTGAGTGGTGTTCTTCGTGAACAAGTCTAATTCCAAGATAGCTACGCTATTACACGAGTTGACACTTAATCCGAGCTCAATAAACTCGATGGTACTTAAACTGATGGAAGGAGTGTATTGTGTTGGTTACTACTGCAAAGCCGGATCAAGTCACAGGCATGTGATGTTCCAAGTATCAGTGATCATACGCTATTGCTAGAAAGCCCATTTGATCATCTAGATCTATCGGGTTCCATATCAATCTGGAACATTGAGCCTAAATGTTCTTGGATAGGAAGACAAGTTTAGGTTAACCTCTAGCGACTCTATACTTTGGGATCCTATGAGGTCACACACTTTTGGTCTTTATCGGACTATGTAAAGAACCTATAGGCTAGGTCTGTACCGAAAATACAAGTTGTGAAATCAGGGAGAAGAACTATTAATAAGTTTAACCGAATTAATAATTAAAAGGAATTATGAGAAAATAGGGAAAATTAATCAGAGAAAGCAAGGGAATTTTTCACATTGCGAGTGGGCCCCAAAAAACACGGGTTGTTCGAGGTGGGGCCCGTGTGACTACCCAGCTAGATTAAAAGCTCACGGGCAGCTAGTGCTAGCGGACTGCAAGCGCTCAAGCGCTGCCAATGGCAGCGCTTGCGTGGGCTTCAAGCCTAATGAGTTAAGCCCGCTAGGGCTTCCCTCATGTGTTGCGCTAGTCAGCCCACAGGGTCACCCTAACCTGCGCGGTTAACCCATTATACATGGGATGGGATTTATCCCATCCCATGTAGAGTTATAGGGGGAGTCTATCACTTTCCTTTTTTCCTTATATATAGGCTTCATGCCTCCCATAATTTACACACCTAACAAAAGCTTCAAGCTGTTGTTCTCTTTGATTTCTACTATCTTCTTCCTTTTATTGTGCGAGATCCTCCACGAGTTTATCCAAACAAATTGAAGAATTCTAATGGAAGGCTCTAAGATTAAGTGAGCTTTCGATGTTTTATTTTAGGGTTGATTTTCAAGTAATATAGCAACTTCTGTCAATCAATGGGTTCTTCCTCTTCGAGGTTTTTATCAATGAAGATCCATGTGGATCAATCATAAAGGCTCTCCTAGTTTTGAAGATTATGCTAACGAAGTGCTTTCAGAAATACTCAAAAGGGAACACTGCTACCAAAGAGAGATCAAGCACACATCAACTATTAATTTTCTGATTTTTAGATTCTAGGTTTCTTTTATATGTTTTGTAAACCTAAAAGCATCTATGTAATGTTTTAATTTAGATTAAATCAATCATAGCATGCTTAGGAGATTTTTAGGTTAATTTTAAGTTTTGAAATTTCACCTTGCAATGATTGCATGTTTAATTACTATCTTGATTAACCAGTAGTGTTATTAGAGCCTGCCTTATGCTACGCATGATATATTATAATATGTTAAAATGTAATTTTATATGAATTGATTAAAGTAGGATATGCATGACCTAGGGTTCAATTCCTTTTATAGAAAATGATGTGATAATTAGATTAAGGTTTTTCTCAAACTTAGTCTTGATGATATCATATAAAATTAGCAATGTTTTACCACAAGGGTAAATGCTTTAATTAAGGGTCATCCCATACTTCACTTAATTAAAGAACAAAATCTTTAAGTCATAATTATCCGTGGTATAACGAATCAAGGTGCTCATGGTGATTTTTTAAAGGAATGGACAAGGCTGCTCATTCCTTTAAGGGGGCCTCTCCTACCTGGAAGTCACCATCAGTATTAGATTCACGAGTACCTGAGGGATTTTTTATCACTTAGTCGATTTTTAGTATGGGAATTGGATTTCGCATATGGTTTTACAAATGTGGTTTAAATTATTCAATTAAAACATATAGACATAGGTGCAAAAACTTAACATGGACCTTGTTCATTTTGCATGCTATGTGGAGTCTTGGCATAATGGAATGATTATGATATAACAGTAAGAGCATGTTCCCTTAGAGTTAATAATTCTTAATATCCCGGAATCATTATTTCATAATCATATCCATCGTACAAGACCTAGACTAGAGCGAGACAAGTGGCACCAATGAAGTCCATACAAGAATATTGAGGTAGTAAAATGTCTTCCTGTCATAAGTCATGATACGAACCTTATTAATGGATGTAAGCACATGTACAACATGACTTCCTTTAACATGTGTTTGGTCATGGGAGTAGATGGGGTTAATTCCTTAACCAAGGAGGGTTAATTATCCATATTATTGGAGCTAATGCTGAATTGGAGACACATTTGAGGAGTCATACAATTGGGTACGCACGTCGCGAGAAAAAGAACTCGAATTGTTTAGCAATTGCAAGAGATGCAAATGGATGGATTCCAACCACCGTTATCTTATTATGTCTTGACCTATGATAGTGGGGGTCATGGTGAGTAACTATGGATGCTACCTACTAAGGAAAATTGGTTCAACCAAATTTCCCTAATTTGAATCAAAGGGGCTATTTAAATGTCGAGAAAATAGTAGGAATTATGTGTTTAATTAAAGACCTTATATTAAATGCATGCACATATACTAATGTCTAAATAAATTCTATCTTTTATCTAGGTTGAACAATGAATCTAAACATAAACCTTTGCCTGATACTTGACATTAAATTAACAGTGATCAATTTTGATGGCGAGTTCAAAGTTCTTAGAGAGGAACTGGAGAAAAGCCACATGGATTATATCCTAGATAATCCGGAACCAGTCAATCCTGATGCTGACGCTTCTATCCAACACAAAGAAGCATATCTTAGGCACAAGAGAGATGCTTTTGTTGTATCACTTGTGATGCTCGAAACCATGATCTTGAAGCTTAGGAGACAACATGAAGGTATGGATTTAAGATCCATGCTAATTCAACTTAGAGGACTTCATGCGGACATGAAAGTTGAGTGGAATGAAATTCTGAGTGGAATGAAATCCTGATGGGATCCTGGCCACTAAGCAATGCATAGAATACGTATAGTATTTAAGAAGACTGGTTTAAAATAGGATTCGAGATAGATTCCAAGCATGACATATAGCTTATAATAGAAACCCTATCTAATAAATATTCACCTTTTGTGAAAGATTATCTTATGTTAAAAAGGATCGACAAGACATCTGAGTTCATCAAGAAACTTAGAAGTTTTGAGGTTGGTCCAAAGGCTAGAGGAATAAGTACTTTGGCACGTAAAGCTTGCATTAGAGATAAAGGTTTAAACCCCTTCATCAGGATGGTGAAAAATGTGGTTATTGAAAAGGGGAAACCCAAAGGATTATGTTTCCTATGAAGAAGAAGCCAAGTTAGGCATCTACGTCAAGTATGTTCATGAGAGAGAGTTTCTCTATAGTTCCCTATGAGTCTACTTGGGTATTGGATACTGGTTGTTGTACTCATATATGTACTTCTATGCAGGGACTGCAGAATAGGAGAAGGCTTCCAAAGAGGGAAATGGACCTAAGAGTTAGAAATGGAGCACGGGTTAATGTAATAGATCTAGGGACATATAGCATTCACTTTCCATGTTTCCTAGTTTTAGTTTTGAATGATTACTATTACGTTCCTACTATTACAATTGTTATATCATATGTGGGTTACGGGTAGGTTAGCCCGTGAATCCTAGGGATTCGTGTGGATAACCCGCATGTTGTACATGGTTTTCCCTATCCCACATTGGAAAAAAGGGGAGCATTGAACTCCCCTTCTCCCTATAAATAGCTGCCCCCCTTCTCCTTTCTTTTTGAGTTTGACATCTTTTCTTTGCTAGCTTTTGCAAGATCCTCCATGAGTTTCTCCAACGTCGCAAGAATTCTTTAGAAGGCTCTTTTTATTTTGAAGTGAGCCTTCTCAATTAATATTTTCGGGTTGGTCTTTGAGCGGTCTAGTATCTGCTATCTAACAACAGGTTCTTCCTCAATGAAGGTTTTGGTCAGTTAAGATCCCTGTGGATCAATCATAGAGGTTGTCATACATTAGAAGCTAGTGTTACTGGAGTATTGTCAATTTATTCTAAGGGAGTTCCGCATCAAAGGAAAGGCACGTATCAACTGGTAATGCCTTAAACTTAGATGCTAGGATTCTTTTATAAGTTTTATAAACCTATATGCATCTATGAAACATTTCAACTTAGATTATATCAATCATGGCATGCTTAGGAGAACCTTTAGGGTTAATTTTATGTTTTGAAATTTTGCCTTGTAACTTTGCATGTTTAGTTACCATCTTAATTAACTATCATTACCAGCCTCACCTTTACCCAAGATTGTGTTTGTGGCCATGGGAGTGGACATTCTCTTCGAATACTACATATCAAACTTCTTTAGGACTTCTTTGGCATACTTTGCTTCGCTAATGAAGATTCCATCTTCACTTTGCTTAATTTGTAGTCCATGGAAAAAGTTGAGTTCTCCCATCATTGATATTTCAAACTCACTCTTCATCAACTTGCTGAACTCTTTGCAAAGCCTTTCATCAATTACTCCAAATATGATATCATTAATGTATATTTGGACTAGCAACACATCTTTTTTCCTTCACTTAATGAATAAAGTTTTAATTGCCTTTCCTCTTTCATAGCCTTTCCTAAGTCAAAATTGGTCAGCCTCTCATACTAAGCATGGGGTGCTTGCTTCAATCCATACAAAGCTTTGTTCAATTTTAAGACATGCTTTGGATTCTTCACATCCTCAAATCCTGGAGGCCAGTGTACATAAACTTCCTCTTGAATGAAAAAATTAGGAAAGTGCTTTTCACATCCATCTAAAATAGTTTGAAATTCATATGAGATGCGAAAGCACATAAAATCCTAATAGCCTCAAGCCTTGCTACTGGCGCATAAATCTCTAATCAATCCCTTCTTGTTGATTTTAACATTGCGCAACAAGCCTAGCCTTGTTTATTACAACACCACCATCTTCATCAAGCTTATTCTTGAAAACCCAATCATACCGAGATTGATTTTCCTTTGGGTTTAGGAACTAAATCCCAAACATCATTACACTTGAATTGGTTTAGTTCAACTTGCATCACACATCCCCTTCTGGCATCTTCAATCAATGAGATGAAAGCTAGATGGCTCATCATTTTGCTGAGTTGACCTCACGAAATTATTAGATTATGAACATCATCAACAATGCTCTTAATTAGGTGATTGCAATGAAATCTAATCTCTCTCAGAAGAATCATATATGCAACTTAAATCTTCGCACTAGGTTGTTGAAGCTAAGCTTGATCTTCTTCTTTAAAATTGATAGAAAGATCTTCATCACCTTTAACTTCCTCAATTTCTTGCACTTGTGCTGTGTTAAAAAGCACAGAGAGTGGTATGCTGAGTTGATTTTTTGCTTGGTTTACTCCTTCTTAATCAACATTGAAGGAACATCTATCAGCATTGTTTGTTTCATTAAAACCTACATGCATAGACTCCTCTAAAAGATTGGTTCTCTTGACATATATTCTATATGTCCTACTATTAGTTGAGTAACCCTAAAAGATACCTTCATCATCCTTCATATCAAATAACCTAACTGCTCTTTGGTATTCAAAATGAAACACCTATGACTAAATGATATGAGATGACGAGCCTTAGACTTGCACCCTCGCCAAAGCTCATAGGATGTTTTCTCCAAAATTGGGTGAATTAAAACCTGATTAAGGATGTAATTAGTTTTGTTAATTGCTTACTATAAGTAATTTGGTAGATTGTTATCACTCAGCATAGGTCAAGCCATTTTAACTATGGTTATGTTATTCCTTTCTATAACCCCATTTTCTAAGGCGTATAGGGAGCAAAAAAGTTATTGTCAATGCCATGCGATAAATAGAATTCTTTTGAATTGGAAGTTCTTGAATTCACGTCCATGATCACTCCGGATTCTACAGATTTTAATTCTTAGTTCATTCATTTTCTGGTTACTAAGTTTGATTAAAGGCTCAAAGGTTTTATCTTTGCTACTCAACAAGATCCAAGTGAATCTCATGAAGCCATCAACTACAACAAAGGAAAACCTTTTTCTACCCATACAATTAGGTTGAATAAGGAAAAAAAGATCCAGATGTAGGAGCTCAAATGGTCTCTTAGTTACTGCGTTGTTAATTGATCTAAATGACTTTCAAGCCTGCTTACCAAGTTGAAAAGCTAAGCAAAGCCTATCTTTTTCAAAGTTGATATAGGGTTAACCATAACTTATTCCTTTTTGGCTAATTTGGACAGAATATTCATATTTATATGACCCAACATTCTATGCTAAAGCCACAAACATTCCTCCTTGGAAAAAACAAACCTTAGTGGAGTCAAGGGATAAGTCAATCATATATACATTATTAATTTTAGGAGATAATAGTATGTTAGAATCAATCTTATAGTCAATGATCAAGAAGCCTACTAAGTCAAACGTAACTAGTCGGCCTTTGTCACAAAGCTGAGCTACACTAAGCAAGTTCAACTTCAATCCTTTGACCAGAGTTACCTCTTTGATTGAAGGACAAACACCAATAGTGCCTCATCCAATAATCTTTCCTTTTTTATTATCTCTAAGGCTGACACTCCCATTCCTTTTGCGCTCTAATGAGATGAATTACTTCTCATCTCCAATCATATTCCTCAAGCAACTGCTATCCAAATACCACATTCTAATGTCATCAGTGGATTTCAAGCTTCATCTGCAAAAAAATTATGTCTTTTTAGGTACCCATGCCTTTTTGGTTGGGTCCTCCCTTGTTAGAAATTCTTAAATTAATCCACTCATACTCATCATAATAACCATTTTGATACCCACATAACATGGTAGCATGTCCTACCTTCCTACAAAAACCACACACCATTTTTGGTTAGGTTGCTTACTTTCCTCTTTGGAAAAAGCTTTCTTTTTCCTTTCTAGAGTTGTGAGTTTGGTTACCCAGAGCTGAGCTGTTGGTTGGAGGAGGAACCCTTTCTTCTTTCAAAGTTGTTAGATCAGTAGCCAACTCATCTAATTGCTTAGGGAACTTGTTGTTATGCCCCTCATGATACTCAGATTTAACTTGAAGAAAGCTGATATCAAGAGATAAGGAAGCAATAGTGTGTTCCAAATCCTCACACCTCCTTACTAGTTCCTTGATGTTCTTCCCTGATCGATTGACCTTTTTCATAACATCAAAGAGTATTTGGGCGAATTCTTCAACTGACAAAGGGATTTTTGGATGTACCTTATCTTGGGGACTTCTTCCTTTATTCTTCTCAGCATTGAGTCAGTAGTAGAATTGTTAATTGTTGAACCCAAGTTAATAGTACCTCACAGTACTTAAAATGTTTTGGAAATAACAAATTGTCTAGGTTAGTGAAATTAATTAAGTTCTAAGTAGACTCTTAATTAGACAAGTTTACTTGAGTTTGATTAAGGAAAAACAACTAAGTTTACTTAGTTTTGATTAAGTTATGGCTTGGTGTAAGAAAAGTTGAGTGAGGTAGAGTATTACATACTTTATGTGATATAGACTCGACAAAGCTGAGTAGCTTTTATCTATTAAAAGTTAAGTTCTTTGACACTTGGAAATAAAATGACACACATGCTTTTAACACTGTTTTTGAGTTTCCTTTGATGCTTTTCAGGTAAAACGCAATGAAATTAAAGAAGATATTCAAATGGTCCTCACAATCAAAAGGTGTTAGTATGGAATGTTGAGATTCCTCGCTAGCGTCTAAGGCAAAAGGCATTTTCTAACATGCACCATTTTTCTAGTGTCTTTATGCCACCATTCAACGTTAGTAGATCTTAAAATCAAAAGCTTCCATGTTTCATCTTGCACACCTCTCTCTCAGATCGAAATTGTTTGAAGAAACGAGTTTTTGACGCATAAAAGATTAACAGTTAATCTGGCACTTTAGTGTTCAAATTCTCTATCTCTAAACATCTTGGAATTTCTTTTAAATGAGCATATTCTTAATCTATGAAGAGAAGAGAAATTGAAGATCAAGTTAATATGAGAAGTTTACAACGGCTACTTCCAACTCTTCCAAGTATATATAAAAGACTGAATCAGACGTTCTAACTTAGTGAATCAATAAGAATTTCTTAAGAGTTGAAATACTGTCAAATTGATGCTATCATTCTCCAAATTCAAGCATTCTAAAGCAAACACTCAAATTTCTCATCTATTTGTAATAGAGAGATATCATATTTGATTTTACATTGTAAAAGGATTCGACGATTTTTATAAGTTAAAATCTTTAGTTCCCAATCTTTAAATTCAAATCTGTGAGGTAGTTTAAGAAGGGTAGCTAAACTGTTGTTGAGTGGTACTTAGATAGAAAGGTACTTTTTGTAATTACGTCTACCCATTGTAAAGGCTTCTCCACCTAAGTAAGGAAAGAAATTACTAGTAGATTAAAGCTTAGAAAGGAATCTAGGGACTGGAGGTAGGCTAGGGTGTCGAACTAGGATAAAATCTCAAGCGTAAACTTTCTATTCCTTGTATTTTCCTTTATAGTGTTATACTCATTTATCATTCTCTCTGTTTTATAAGTTTTGCTTGAAAAAAATCCAAGTTGAGTAAAGTACTCATTACATATTGAAGATAAACTAGTTCTGTGAAGTTGAGTAGTTTATAGTTTTTAGACTTACTCACAGCATACGTTAGTCAGCACATGTCTAAAAACTTAACTTGGTAACATTAAATCTTGAAATTACCCAAGTAAACTCATTCACCCCCCTCTGCTCAGTTATTTGAACTAAAATGGACCAACAAGTGATATCAGAGCAAGTGCTCAGCTTCTAGACTCACTATCTAAGAGTTAAAAATCCAAATGGCTTACAATAACTATAGTTCTGGCTCAAGACAGACAACACTCTTTAAAGAAGGAATCTCTTTAACTAGGCCTCCATTGTTTGATGGCCAACACTACACATTTTGAAAAAATCACATGAAAAACTCCATTCAATCACAGAGCATGCATAGCATGTCTAGCGATAGAGCTTGGCCCCAGAAAACCCACAATTGTGTGAAATGGGGAGCATATTTTAGTTGACCTAGACGATTATGATTATGCTACTCTGCAGCTTCTTAAAGAGAATGCATCATCCATCAATTACTTACATTGTGCATTAGTTCTTACAAAATTTAACAGGGTCTTGGACTGCGAGACAACGCAAGTTTTGAACCCAAGTTAATAGTACTTTAGAGTATTCAAAACGTTTTGGAAATAACAAACTATCTTAGATAGTAAAATAATTGAGTGCTAAGTAAAATCTTAATTAAACAAGTTTACTCGAGTTTGTTTAAGGAAAAACAACTTATTTAGTGAGTCTTTAATTAAGTTATGGTTTAGAGTAAGAAAAGAAAAGTTCAGCCTTGTACTACATAGTTTACAACATATAGACTCAGTGACGTTGAGCATCTTTTATTTATAAAAGCTGAGTTATTTTGACACTTAGAGATTAATATGACACAAATGCTTTTAAAGTTGTCTGTGATGGATGAAATATATCTTTGATGCTTTTCAAGAGAAAAGATGTTGAAATTAAAAGAAGATATTCAAGTAGTCCTCACAATGAAAAGGTTTGAGTACGGAATGTTGGAGAATCCTCACTAAAGTCCAAGATAAAAGGAAACATCTGACATGAACCTTTTCTTAGTGTCTCCGCGCAACTCTACAATGTTAGCAACCAATAAAATCACAAGCTTCCATGTTGCATCTCGCGCGCCTCTCTATCAGAACAGAATTTCTTAAATAAAAGATTTTTTGATGCATTAAGATTAATTGATTAATCTCATGCTTCAACATTCGAAATATCTATCTCTAAAAGTCTTTGAATTAGTTTCAAATAGATAAATTCAAAAGCTGTAAAGAGAAGAGAAATTGAAGACAAGTCAGGACGAGAAGTTTGCAATGGCTACTTCTAAGAACTTCAAGTATAAATAGAAGAGTGAAGAAAAAATTCAAACTTGGTGAATCACCTCGAATTTCTTAATAGCTAAAATACAGTTAATATATTCCCATCATTACAAATTAAGCAATCTAAGCAAATACAAATCTTCCAATAAGTTTGTAATGGAGAGAATCACTCTTTAGATTTAACATTGTAACGGATTCAATGTATTTCATACGTTGAAATCCTCAATTTGTAATTTCTTAGTCAAATCTAAGTGATAGTTTAGGAAGGGTACCTAAACTGTGGTTGAGTGGTAGTTAGAAAGAAAGGTACTTTCTATAATAGAGTCTACCCACTATAAAGGCTTCTCTGCCTAAGGAAGGAAGAAAACACTAGTGGATTAAAGCTCGAAAAGAATTCCAGGGATTGGAGGTAGGCTCTGGGCCAAACCAGGATATATCTCAAGGGTAGAAGTTTCTTACCTTTGTCGTTAGTCTTTATAGTGTCTTGCTCATTCATCATTTTCTCTATCTCATAAGTTTTTCTTGAAAAGCCAATCCAAGCTGAGTATAGTACTTAGTAATGATTGAAGATAAACTAAGTCAGCAAAGCTAAGTAGTTTATAGTTTTTAGACCTACACCCAGCACGAGTTACTCAGCATACATCTAAAAATTGAACTTAGTAAAGAATTTTACAAACTCAAAAAGTACCATGTAATTGCATTCACCCCCTCTACTGTGTTTGTTAATCTATTTCGGACTAACAAGTGGTATCAGAGTAAGTGTTCAACTTTTAAACTCACCATCTTTGAGTTAAAGATCCAAAATGGCTTACAAAAACTTTAGCTCCGACTCAGGACAAACTGTTCTCTTTAAAGAAGGAATGTCTAAAAGTAGGTCTCCACTCTTTGATGGTAATCATTATACATTTTGGAAAAACCGCATGAAAAACTTTATTTAGTCTTAGAGCATGCAAGCATAGCTTACTATAGAGCTTGGCCCTAATATTACGGAATGGGGAATGTGTTTTAGACAATCCATAAGATTACGATGACGCGGACCTTAGGATTCTTAAAGAGAATGTGGTAGCCATTAATTACTTACATTGTACGCTAGATCTTATAAAGTTCAGTAAGGTCTCAGGCTACGAGAGAGTGTAAGAAATCTAGAGGAAGATAAAATCACCTATGAGGGGACTGATATAGTCAAGGAGTCTAAGATCAACCTCATGCTTAGGGAGTATGAGCTATTCCAGGTTGGCCCTAGCGAGGGTATTCAATCTATGAATACGAAGTTCAATAACATCATTAATGAATTAAAGAGATTAGGCAAGGAGTTCACTAAAGAAGAGACGGTGAAGAAGATTCTCCGAGATCTCACTATTGAGTGGGATGCTAAGAAGAATGTGATAGAAGAGGCTCATGATCTTAAGACCTACAACTATGATGAGCTGATCAACACCTTGCTCACTTAGGAAATTTTCCTGAGGAAATATAATGATGATTCCAAAAGGAGTAATGGTAAGGAGAAAGAGGGCAAAGCCATTGTCTATAAAGCTAACTCATTAGATGAATCCACTAGCAGTGATTCAGATGAGTAAATAGCCCTTCTAATGAGGCAATTCAAGTGCTTCATGAAGAAGGGTGGGAAGTTCAACCAGAAGAAGTTTCTTGGTAAAATCAAGTCAACTCATCACCGGTATAGAGTTGAGGAAGGACCAAAGAAGGAGCACAACAATGACATCAAATGTTTTAGTTGTGGTGAAAAGGCCATATTCAATCATCTAGTTAAAAAACCAAGAAGGATAGATATAAGAAGAGGTTTAGAAGAAAAATGAGGCACTTGCTTCCACTTAGAGCGATTTTAAGGAATCTTCATCCTTAGATGAAGAAGCTTCAGATTCTGCCTACCTTTGCTTGATGGTGATAGAGAATGAAAGCGGTGAGAGCTCAACATCTACTTCAAAGAGTAGTCAATCCACTACTAACTCTAAAGTTGAGCGCTACAGAGGAAAAAACCCACAAGCTCATGTACATCCTAAATCCCTTTATTAATTGAAGAATTCGTATAGGTACTATTTGATGTGCTGAAGTTGACTAATAAGTTAGTAAAGAATCAAAGAGCAATGAGTAGAAGTGAAGATCAGGATGACACTAACCAAACTCGCAATTCTAAGAAGAAGAATTCCTCTAAAAAGAAGAAAGCAAGCCAGCGCAAAGCAAAAGCGGTGTGTGTCTTTTATGGTAAAGCTGGACATGCCACAGTTCTTTGTAAGCATAAAACTGGTTAATATGATGAGTATGACTAGTCTGATTTAAGGACTACTAATAAGGGAGGACCCATCTTAAAAGAATGGATACCTAAGAAAATGTAATTATTTTTCAGGTGAGCCTAAGATTCACTGGTTACATTGGAATGTGGTATTCAGATAGTGGATGCTCTAGGCATATGACTGGATATGAAAGCTAGTTCATCTCATTGGAGCATAAAAGAAATGGAAGTGTTAATTGCGGAGATAACCAAAAAGGGAAGATTGTTGGATGTGGCACTGTCTTTATTTCTCCTTCAATTGAAGAGGTTTGTTTAGTCAAAGGACTCAAGTTCAATTTTCTTAGTGTAGCCTAGCTGTGTAATAAAGGTAGGATGGTTACATTCAACGTAGTAGGTTGCTCAGTTATTGACTGTTAGACTGACTTAACTATGCTCTTTGCTCTTACAATCATGTGTATATAATTGATTTATCCACGAGCTCCACTAATATTTGTCTTGTATCTAACAAGGATAATTCATGACTTTGGCATAAATGGTTGGGTCATATAAATATGAATATTCTATCCAAACTGGTAAAAAAGCAACTAGTTGTGGGTTTACCAGATATCAACTTTGAGAAAAATAGGCTTTGCTCAGCTTGCTAGCTTGGTAAGCAAATTAAAAAGCCATTTATGTTTATATACAATGTGGTAACTAAGAAACAAGTGGAGATCCTCCACCGAGATCTATTTGGTCCTATTCGACCTATAAGCATGGGTGGAAAAAGATTCTCATTCGTGTTGTTGGATGACTTTTCCAAATTTACATTGGTAGTCTTACTGAGTAGTAAAGATGAAACCTTTGAGTCTTTTGGAAACTCAGTAATCGAATAATGAATGAACTAGAAACTAAAATTAGTAGAATCTGAAGTGATCATGGATGTAAATTCAAGAATTTTTTGTTGGAACCAATTGGGTGTAAAATAGGTCAAAGGGGGTGAATGAATCTTTTCCGAGTTCAATAAATACTTTAGAATACTAGCTGAACTAGCTTCTGAAGTTACTTCTAAGTGGTAATGTTTCACTCAGAATCCCCTTTTTAGGCATTGCTTTATGAATATGATTTACACATAAATAAAGAAAGTAATGTAAAGTTTAGAAAGTTCAAACAGTGATTTTTATCCTTATTCAGCCTCTGCCTAATCCAGTCCTTGGAATCTCTTGTCCAAGATTTAATTCACTAAGTGCTCTTCTTTTGGTGAAGTAAAAACTTTTTACAATGCTGGTTGAAGTACCCTCCAATAACCTTCACAATATGATAAGCTATACCAATACAAAAGTACCCTCCAATTGTATCTAAGGCTCTAAGCTTCTATCTTACAGAGTACCTTCCTCTTAAGACTTCTAAGCTCCCTCATAATAACTTAACCTTAAGCTAGTGCTTTATAAATGATTAAGATGAAAAGAGAATTAGCTTCTGAATTTTGTTTCAATAAACTCAATTACAAACAGATATAAGGGAGGTGTGTTTGCTTTCAGATGATTCAAAAGAAGTTTGTAGTACATTTTGAAAGTTTGTTTGCACTCTTGATTATTTAATAATTTAGAAACCTTCTTCAATGGTGGATAACATCCTTATATACAGGGACTAAATATTATCGTTGATCTTGGATGATTGTTTAAAATCTTCCCGTTGTCTCTCATTCAAGTTTTCATTAAGGATCCTTTTAGAGAGGTAAGTTCATATCAAATCCGCTCTACGATTGCCAGGTTGATTTTTGGGCCCCACACATGTACGATAGTCTGCTGATGTAATTTGCAAGAATGTTTTTTTCCTATGATCCAAATAACTTTTATCCTTTACCAGGTTGAGGTACAAAGGCACACGGTGGCATTTAATGCGAGATTAGCACCCGTAACTTTTAGCGCCAAAAGACTAAGTTACCCTCTTTATGTCTTCAAAAAGATTTTTGCTTATTAGCTTCTGACCATTCATATTTAATAGTCTTTTGAGGTCTTGGCTTCCTCTGAGAACCTTCACTCTTTTGAGGTATCTTCAAGCTTTTGAGACATCTTGTGCTCCTGAACTCAGAAACCTTCAAAGCTTAATTTCTTTTCTTAGAATCCAACAATTTCCCTCATTTTGTTGGTTTCGAGTGAACTTAAGCACAGAGAAAAACTTGGCTTGCTTGCTTCCTCATGATTGTTAACTATGTTTTGAGTTTCTTCAATCTTCTTTTCAAAACCCATTTGAAAATAAGTATAAAAGAAGATAGTACAATGTAGTGTTATACGTAGAATAGTAATAATAAACTTTTCATTGATTTTTGAATGATTACATGGTTTGGTTACAAATCAATTTTTTCTATTCTTAGCTAGGCTAAGTTACAAGTTGGATTTCTACATTAAGGCTTTGTTCTCTGCTAACTCCTCTTCTTGATTATCTACCTCCATAGCACTTGAATTAGATGTTGAAGACATATGCCTCTCCTAGACCTGCTTGAAGATGTGCTTATCATTCTCCCTCCACTCAGTGCCAACAAGCTGAGCAATAATCTTCTTATCATCAAGAGAAAACCTTTGAATACACTTTTGAACAATAGTTTCATTTGCTTGAAGAGGAGGAATGATTTGTTCAATCAACCTTGTAACCTTGCTTGGAATATATGGAAAGATGATTTCAAGAATGACTTGAAAGAGACTTTTTATTCTAGATCCATTTAGTGTTGAGTCCATTTTCTAGATGCTAAAGGAATGGAGCAATCTCACTATCATGAGAGTAGAAGGAGTGGAGAGAGAGACCACCAATATTGGTACTTAAAGCATCAATTCCCTTTTGCAGATCTTTAGTTGCATTGGCTTGCATTACAACCACAATGTCTTTGGCTTTAATGATGGCCTTAGCTAGTCCAGTAGAGGCCTTAGTGGTCTCATTCACCATGTAATCAATGACATCATTCTTTTGAGCGAAGGTGGTGTTAGTAACTTTCTTTGTGGTGCTATCAATTGCTTTAATGACCTCAGACTTTATCTCTCACCTTGAATCCTCTATAGCCTTGAGGGTTTCTACCTTGAAATTAGTCATGAACTTCATTACTTCCTCAAAACCATTTTGGATCCTCCCTAGCTACCACAAGAAGAGGAAGTTCTACTTTCTTAGTTCCTTAATTTCCTCTTTCAGCCCCATGGAGTACTCGGTTTTGCTCCTTTCAATAACACTCCTTAGAGTTGAAATTATGTCTGTAATCTACCATTGGGACTCCTCCTTCATGCCATTCACTTCATCATAAATCATTTCAAGACCCCTCTCTTTAATCCCTAGTTTTTCATTCATCACTAACAACGCATCCTTTATATAAATGTAGTTTGCAAGTCTTATCTCCATAAGAGGCCACAAATGCTGAATTAATTCCAACTTGATTTGGTAGGGAAGAGGAATTTAGTTAACCATCTCCATGATGATTTGAGCTTGTTCAGTTAGGAGGGCTATGCTTTGAGCAAGCAAGTGATTGAAGGGAATTGACTTGATGTCCACCACTGAGTTGTTTATTCTGAGGGCCATGGTGAGAAGATCATCCAAAGTTTTCCCCATGTGATGAAGAGAGTTGATAAGAATATCCATTGATGAGGAAAGTTTTCCCCATACTTATCATGTATCAATCTCTCCTCTGATGTATCCTTTTTGAGATGATGAAGCTTGTCACTCTTTCATACTAAGCTCTGAGAGCTTGCTTGAGCCCATATAAAGCTTTCTTCAACTTTAATACATGATAAGTATAGTTTGATCTTCAAATCCTAGAGGCTCCTTGACATAAACTTCTTCTACAATGACTCCATTTAAGAAGGCGCTTTTCACATCCATTTGGTACAATATAAATCCCATGTGAGATGAGAAAGCACAGAGGATTCTTATGGCTTTAAGTTTGGCTACTAGGGTGAAAGTTTCATCATAATTAATTCCTTCTTGGTGATTATATCCTTGAGCCACAAGTCTAGCCTTATTCCTTACTACATTTCCATCTTCATCTAGCTTGTTTCTTAATACCCATGTAGTTCCAATAATTGGCTTGATTTTAGGTGCTAGTAGTGAATCTAAACATCATTTCTTGTGAATTAATCTACTTTTTATTACATTACTATCATCTACCTTTCATCATGCTCAACATCTTCAAACTTCTTTGGCTCAATGATTGAAAAAAATGTAGGGTGACTAGTCATTCTACTTAGTTGACCTCTAGTGAGTACAGGGTTTTGGGTGTGTCAAGAATAAGTCTTTTAAGATGGTCTTTCTTGGTCCTTATCTCCATAGGAAGATCTGGATGGGAAATATTCATCTTTGCTTCTAGAGTACATTCTTCTTCACCTTAATTTGAGAAAATCAACTCAGAGGGTTCATTCTTTGTTGAGGATTCTCCCTATTCTTTGTTAGACGATGATTTTTATGAGATATTTTCTCCATCATCATCTGAGCTATTTGTCTTCCTACATGATTAGTCTCATCAAAATCTACATGTACTAACTCTTCATGGGAAGTTGTTCTTTAGACAAAGACTTTATAGGCTTTACTATGTGTTGAGTAGCCAAGAAATATAATCTCATTAGATTTAGGATCAAATATTCCTAGTTGTTTTTTGTCTTTAAGTAAAAAACATTTACATCCAAAGGCTTTGAAGTATCCAATTTTGGGGTTTTCTTCCCTTCCAGATATCATAGGGGTTATTGTCAATTACTGATCTTATATTTACCCTATTTAGTGTATAGCATGCAGTATTTACAACTTCTGCTCTGAAGTACTTAGGTAAGTTGTTATCACTAAGCATTGATCGAGCCATTTCAACTATTGTTTTGTTATTTCTCTCAAGAACTCCATTTTGTTATGGAGTGTGACGAGCAAAATGTTGCGATCAATGCCTCTGGAATCATAGAATCCAGCAAACAGCTAATTTTCAAATTCTCTACCATGGTCACTTCCAATTTTAGATAGTCAAACGTTTTGTTCAACTTCTATTCTATTGCATAGTCTGGAGAACCTGTCATGGGCTTCATCCTTACTACTGAGTAAGATAACCCATGTATATTTGGAATAGTCATCTAATATTACGATAGTATATCTATGACCGCCCATGCTCATAGGCTTAACATGGCCACAAAGATCTATCTGAACAAGTTCTTAAACTCTTTTTGTGGAAAAATCAGATTTTGACTTAAAACTCTTTTTGAATTATTTTCGATATTGAAATGCATGACATAGATGATCCTATTCAAAGTTTAAACTTAACAGACCCTCAACAAGTTTTTGTTTGGCTAATTTGTTCAGAAGATTCAGGTTATCATCACCCAATCTTCTGTGCCATAACCAAGACTCCTCTTCTTTAGACATTTAGCAAAAATCTTTCTTGGATTTATCATTTATATTTATTATAAACACATTGTTAACTCTAGGAGCATATAAAAGAGTGTGATTTATCTTACTATTCATGATGGAGCATCCTTTTGAGTCAAAGATTACTTTCCTTCCTTGATCACATAGTTGAGCAACACTAAGAAGATTGAACTTAAGACCTTCTACCAAAGAGACTTCCTCTATTTTGATTTCTGACCCGATTGTTCCTTTCTCAATGATTTTTCCTTTCTTGTTGTCCCCAAAGATTATATATCTTTTTCATTTTAAGAGATAAGTGAGCTTTCATCTCCTGTTGTATATCTTGAGCATCCACTATCAATGTACTAGATTTGTTGACCTTCTGTGGACCTAAGACTTACCTGTAAAAGGAAATGGTTGGAATCTTCGAACCTAGTTGGGTTTGAGGGTATTACATACTAAATCAAGCCATGTATAATCATAATGTCCATTTTTATATCTATAGAGAATAGCTATGTGGCTTTTCTTTCCACAGAAGTTACAGTAAAGTTTTACTACTTGCTTCTATTGAGACTTGGGAGATGGATAGAAATCAAATGCTTCTTGAATTTTTTACCTCTAAGGTGGACCTCTTCTTTCGATAGGAGGATTTCTTTGAACCATCTTCTGGCTTCCTTCTCCTTTCTGATTATTGTCAATGCCATAGTTGTATCCATATTATTGAGAAACCTTTGCTTTGAAGTTGTAGCCTAACCATGATGCAATTTTGGCTATAGGTTTGGCTTCTCAGGATGGTTCATCTTCTAAGGATAAACTTTACTTAGCAAGGTGATCTTTCCTAACATATTGCTCGTCTTATTGAAATCTGATGCATTTACTCCCACCAGAGCTAATTCCTTCTTCTTCTTTTCAATTTCTGTTTCCAGCTCTTCTTATCTTTTATAGAATTCTTTGGATGTGTTATCTCTAGCACTATCATGAATCCAGCAATCTTCAAAGTCTTCTTTTAAAAGCTTCATGTGTTTCTTATTCTTCTTTACCTATTTATAAATTTGTGAAAGCACTTGAATAATTTCATCAAGAATTTTAAACTTAGAGTTTACCTCATTATCTTGACAAAATTTATTTCTAGAGGATTGATTTGTTGAAGAGACTCTTTCTATGCTGTTGTTCTATGATTCAACTACTGGACTCATGTCATCAGATGCCATGAAGCATATTTGAGTGCTCTTTTCTTCATTTCCAGACGATTCAGAGGAGCTCTCATTATTGCTATCACTCCATGTAGCTACCATTGCTTTCTTCCCTTTTTCTCTTCTTAACTTTGGATAGTATGATTTAATGTGACCTTCTTGATGAAGTTCGAAACAAATGATGTTCTTGAGGTTTTCTCCATTAGATTTTTCTTCAGATGTTCTGAATTTAGCCTTGGTGAAGTCTTTCTTATGAAAATTTGACTTTTGAGGGAAACTTCCTCTCTTCTAAAACTTTTGAGGGTTCTTGAAATCTTCCTCGTAAACTTTTTGTATTTCCTTGCTAGCATAGCCATCTCTTCATCATCTTTAGAGGAGCTATCAGCCACAGTTTCTACCTTAAGGATGATGGTTTTCTTTCCTTCAGCTTTGGCCTTATCCTTCTTCTGAAAGTTCTACATAAAAATTTCATGAGTAGTTAATGGTCCTATTAACTCATCATACCTATAAGTAGTAAGTTCTTTAGCTTCTTCTATTGTAGTCTTCTTTGCTTACCACTTTTCTGTTAGACTTCTGAGGATCTTCTTTACTTGTTCTTCTTCAGAGAAACTCTTCCCAATCCTTTTTATGTCATTAATATTATTGGTGAATCTTGAGTTCATGCTGGATATGGATTCATTCTCTTCCTTTTTGAATAGCTTATACATCCGAAGATTTTGGTTGATCTTAGATTCCTTCATTTTATTTATTCTTTCATAGGTGACCTCCAATTTCTTCCAAATCTCTCTCGCACTTTTGCAACCTGAGATTTTGTTATATTCAGCTGCATCTGAAGTTTCTTCATATCAGCATTAGTATATTCACTTTTAGACTTGGGAGAACTAACTCCATCCTTTGTAACAGTGGGAATGTATTGCCCATTGTCTATAGTGAGCCAAGTATACATATCCTAACACAGGATGAAGTTCTTCATTCTATTCTTCCAGATTATGTAATTCTTCCCAAAGAATAGAGGAGGTCTAGATACAGACAATCCTTCTAAAGGATTTGTGTGGTCATAATTTCATGTAGATGTTTTAAGCTATTTTCACCCGTGTTGATCATTTATTCAAGTTGTATTAAATCTATTGATTAATTTAAGGTTTGATACCAATCGTTGGACCTAGTAGGGTGTCAAATGTTAGACATGATGTATGCCCTAGAGGTAAGTAGGGTGATATATCTCTATTAGCTATAATGTACAAACAGTTTCAAATTATCATTAACAATAATCAAGGCATCTTTGTTACGTATCAATGCTATCTATTTATTGTATCTCGCTGGTATCGTATATATTTTAATATGTATATGTGCATTGATGAAACAATGTCCGTGAATAATTCATAGCTTAAAAGTGCAAGGACATAGTGGGATCTATGTGGAGTGAAAACTGCACATACGTGTTATTATGAATAGTCTAAATATCCCGAGTCATAGTTTCATTGAGACTAGACATCAATGGAGTGGATAGACTAGCATGTGTAGCCTTACTCCTTTGATTAGATCAAAGCAACTATGGTACCTTGAGTTAACACACTAATGTATTTGGTTAATACATTGGAGATCGCTATAAAATAGACATTCGAAAATAACTATGTCCATGTGTTGGTATCATGTCTTATTGCACTAGCAGTACCAGTATCCTCAGACCTGAGATTCCAGTTGCCTTATGTAGGAGTTGCTATAGTTTGGGTCATACTTACTCATAACCTGGCAATCAGGATGGTGCGGGTGATTATGGGTATAGCGATGATCACATGATGGTAAGTTGTGTAGTCAAGATGGGATCTATCGCTCCCAATATAGTAATATAATGGAGATGTACCTTAAGGCCCCTTGTTGAAGTGACGCACTCATAAACCTCTGATCGGAGTATACGATTAATGGAACGGGTTTCTAATCGATCAAGATACAAAACGACTGAGTGGTGTTCTTCGTGAAAAAGTCTAATTCTAAGATAGCTATTGCTATTCCATGAGTTGACACTTAATCCGAGCTCAATAAACTAGATGGTACTTAACCTAATAGAAGGAGTGTATTGTACTAGTTAGTAATGCAGAACCGGATCAAGTCACAGGCACATGAAGTTCCACGTATTAAGGGATAATAAGCTTTTGCTAGAAAGCCCATTTGAGCATCCAGAGCTATCAGATTCTATAACGGTCTTGAACATTGAGCCTAAAGGTTCCCGAATGGGAAACCAAGTTGATGTTAAACTCTGGTGGCTCTATACTTTGGGATCCTATGTCACAAACTGTGGGTTTTTATCAGACCATGTAATGAACCTATGGACTGGGTCTGTACCGAAAATACAAGTTGTCAAATCAGTGAGAAGAATTATTAATTGGTTTAACCAAATTAATGATTAAAAGGAATTATGAGAAAATTGGGAAAAGGTTGCACGAAGAGAGCAAGGGATTTTTCCTGTTGCAAGTGGCCCCCAAACCGAACACAGATTGTTCAAAGTAGGGCTTGCGCGCACGCGGGGGTAGCTCGCGAGTGCTAGTGGGCTGCCGATCGTGAGCACTATGGCAAGGCAACATTTACACAACCTATGCACTAGCCCACTAGGGCTTGCCTTGTGGCAACTCGCGGGTACTTATACCCGCGCGGTTGACCCGCTAGACATGGGATATGATTTATCCCATCCCATGTACAATTTTAGGGGGAGTCATTCACTCCCCCTTTTTCCCTATAAATAGGCTTCAAACCCTCTCATATTCAGATGCACCAAAAAGCTTTTAGCTTATTTTCTCTCTAATTTCTACTCTCCTCTTCTTTTGTTCTGCGAGATCCTCCATGAATTTCTCCAACAAATTGAAGAGTTCTTTTAAAAGGCTCTAAGTTTAAGTGAGCTTTTGAGTTTGGTTTTTGGGTTTATTTACGAGTAGTCTAGCAGCTGCTGTCAATCAACAGGTTCTACCTCATCAAGGTTTTGGTCGGTGAATATCCGTGTGGATCAAGTTATAGAGGCTCTCCTAGTTTAGATGCTTGTGCTATAGAAATTTCTCAAAGGGAACGCCGCTACCAAAAGAGAGATGAAGCACGCATCAATTGGTAATGCTTTAATCTTTAGATTCTAAGTTGCTTTTATATGTTTTATAAATCTAAAAGCATATATGGAACATTTTAACTTAGGTTATATCAATCATGGCATATTTAGGAGATCCTTTGGTTAATTTTAAGTTTTGAAATTCCACCTTGCAACCTTTGCATGTTCAATTACTATTTTGATTAACCAGTAGTGGTATCAGAGCATGCCTTATGCTATGCTTGATTGATTATATTATGTTAAAATGTGATTTTCGATGAATTGATTAAAGTATTCTATGCATGACTTTCGGTTTCAATTCCTAGTATAGAAAATGATGTGATAACTAGATTAAGGTTTTGCTCAAACTTAGTCTAGGTAGTTATCATATAAAACTAGAAATGTTTTACCACACGGGTAAATGCTTTAACTTAGGGTCATCCCGTACTTTACTTGATTAAAGAAAGAAATCTTTAAATCATAATTATCTATGGTATAATGAATCAAAGTACCTGTGGTAATTTTGGCAAGGAATGGACAAGGCTACTCATTAACTTTAAGGGGCCCTCTCCTAACTGGAAGTCACCATCGGTATTAGATTCAAGTATACCCAAGGGATTTTTATGACTTAGTCGATTTCTAGTATGAGAATCTATTTCGCATATGGTTTTACAAATCTGGTTTAAGTAGTTATATTAAAACATGTAGACATAGGTGCAAGAACTTAAACATGGACCTTGTTTGTTTTGAATGCTATGTGGAATCTTGGCATAATGGATGATTATGATATACCAGTCAGAGCATGTTCCCTTATATTTATTAATTCCTAATAGCCCAGAATTATTATTTCATAATCATATCCATCGTATCAGACCTAGACTCGGGCGAGACCAGTGGCACCAATGAAATCCCTACAACAATATTAAGGTGGTAAAATGTCTTCCCGTCATAAGTTGTGATACAAGCCTTATTAACGGATGTAAGCACATGTATAACATGCCATTCTTTGACATGTGTTTGTTCATGAGACTAGATGCGGTTAATGCCTTAACAAAAGAGGTTAGTTGTCCATATTATTGAAGCTAATGCCGAATTGGAGACACATTTGTGGAGTCTTACAATTGGGTACGCACGTCTCAAGAAAGAGAAATTGAATGGATTAGCAATTGCAAGAGTTGCAAATGGACGGGTTCCAACCATGGTTATATTGTTATGACTTGACCTGCGATAGTGGGGGTCATGATGAGTGGCTATGGATGCTACCTACTAAGGAAAATTGGTTCAACCAAATTTCCTGAATTTGAATAGAAGGGGCTATTTAAATTTCAAGAAAATAGTAGGAATTATGTGTTTAATTAAAGATATTATATTAAATGAATGTACTTATACTAATGTCTAAACAAATTCTATCTTATATCTAAGTTGAATAAAGAACACTAATACTGAAAATGCATTTGATCGACACCATTTTTTCAAAGGAGACAATTTTCATGATTGATTTGAGTGTGTGGCAAGGTTCCTGAAAAGCCTTGACTCGGATTATGTTTTGGATAATCCATATCCCGAAACCCCCGGAGAAGATCCAGTTATTTATCAAATCGATTAGTACGTCAAGCACAAAAGGCCCTGTGATTTTGCAAAGAATTTCATGGTCAAAATAATGCTTCCAAGGTACGAGAATATTTGCAAAAATATGGACTTTAAGTCTATAATTATGTAGCTTGTAATTTTAGATGAACTTGATACATTCATGCTATCCACATGTCTAGGGGATGACACCTTAGTAGTTGAGTTTACCATGACTTTTTATGATAAATCTAAATAGTTAAGGATACTAGGAATTATTTATGATCAATAAACCTTAAAACAAATTGTATGGAAAAGTCTACTTCCTTGGTATGACAATTTCAAAATAGATTTGTATGGTATCGGTGATCATTGTAATTTTTCCAACATGGTGGACTTATTGGAAAAAAATGATATATAGTTTAGAAATAAACTTGAGAATCAACTTGTTGTTGACGATCAAAAGATAACAAAGTTTAGAACTTTCAAGGTCAAGAGAAGACTCATGAAATGTGCCAAAATTAAATGCTAGTTAAGAGCTTAGATTTTTGAACAAGTGAAGAAGAAGCCAAGTCAGGCATCTACTTCAGGTATGTTTGATAAGTGTATAATTACACTTAATATCATATTAATTTTACACACTAAACACTATATTTTAAGTCATTTTTATACTTCATATAAAAGATTTCATGTGGTATGTAGTTGTTTTTTATGCAAATGAAGATACTAGGTAAATCTTGGGAGTAAAATGATCTAAAGTGGATATCTATGAAAAAAGAGTGAAAAAGGTGCAAAAAGATGCGTGGAACATAAAAGATTTGGCTTAGGATCAAAGCTGTCAAAGATTGGTGAAGTTATGAGGAGAATTCTAAAGAAAAACTCAACTCTGGGTCGTGATAACCGTTTGCGGTTGCGACTAGTTCTTCTTCATATTAGAAGTCTGCCAATCAAAGATTCACGGTCGCTACTTGGACAAATTTTTTGTATTATCTTCTTAACTACCAACCGCCAGATAAGCATGATAAATCGCCATCAACTACCAACGAAAAGACACTTATCATAAGTTGACCGATCATGAAAAGGTTCCTATCTATTGTAGATTATATCAAAGCTTCTCAAACAATCATAATGAAGAGATGCAATCATTCACCAATGGACACAACCCTTCATTTGGATAGATGCAACCCTTCGAACTCTATAAATAGGGCTCCAAACCTTACAATTTTGTGAAGTTATAGTGCACCACCAGAGAGGAGAGCATTAGAGTGCAATTATAGGGTTACATAAAGTGTGTGTAGATAGAGAGTTTTCTACGTTCATAAGTGTTAGCGAGAAAATGTTTAAGTGATTCAAATCCTTGTTTCGATCACTAGATTCTCTATATTCTCGAGCGATTATTGTATAAGTGTACTTGTCACTTATCCATAAAAGTTTTCGTTCTTCAATATTCATTTGTTCGATATTTCCAAAGAATAGCATCCTAGAGGAGGTTTTGTACGGGCCGAAACCGAATTCAAAGCAGAAGCAGGAATTGCGGGAATTGATGACTCCCATTAAAGAGTGGATACGGTTTGATCAACTTTAGCTTTCACTTGCATACCTTACAACTTTGCTTTGCTTTCTACTTATACTTTCTATTTTGATGTTTATGATATGTCTATGTGTCATAATGGGCATTTCATGTTAAGTCTTTCGTATTAATCAAGTTATATGCATTGGAGTTAATTTTAAGAGTAATTTCGAGGTTAACAATATCTTTTATAATCACTGGATCTGTGATATAACGCTGTTTAATGAGCCAACAATTTTGGAATGGTAACTTGCTAAATGTGGCTATGCGAGAGTGACCCGTACTAAGCATAGTATTGATGTTATCTAGGTTTATATGATAGTCTTAATTCGTTTGCGCTTGATCTAGAAAAGTCATTTCATGTGTTACTCTGTAGTGAATAATTGAACATCTGAGTATTCAAAACTGAGTCTATTAGATTAGTTTAGTGAATCGTAACAACTTTGTTGAACTTGCATGTTTTCTTTGCTATCCTTATAACGTAGGAAAAAATCTAAATATTTAGGTTCCCTAATCTTTCATACCTATATTTACTCATTTTTCATTCTAATCCTTCTTTCCTAACTTTTGCTTTATTATATTTTATTTTCTTTATTTTATCTTTCTTTTCGATTTCTAGAACTAGCCATTCTCTGTGGGATCGATATCTTTTAAAACTACATCGCAACTGTATACTTGCAGTTACCATCATTTTTCTATTTGATAAGATGTACTGACAACACCTATATTTTTCATGAAAAAGTTTTTGGCACCATTGATATATAGCTAAATCTTGTGAACACACCATTAAACTTATCAGTTGAAAAGTGGCAAACAAGTTTTTGGCGTCGTTGCTGGGGAAGGCAAGTGCGTTTTAGAGATAGAAATTTTAGGGGAAGATAATTGTGTTTTGGAGATTTAACTTTGGAAAATTATATTTAATATGTAATTTAGATTTATTTTCTTTTATATTGTTGTTTATATTATTTTGATAATAACATATTTTTCTTGCTTATTCATTGAGTTTTCTTTCTAGCGTGTGCATGCCAAGTATGCGTAGTTCGGGAGAAAGTTTGGCATCTTTCGAATCAGAGATAGAACGATTTGGTAGGGCAAGGAAACAAGAATGTAAGAGACAAGAGAGAAGAATGGGTGCCGGTCAAGTTGACAACCCAAATCCTAACCCAAATCCAAACCCAAATGAAGATCCACCCCAACCAAGGCTTATGGATTATGTTATTCCGACCATTAATGGTAACAATCAAGGAATTGCTAGACCCCCGTTTGATGCGAATCATTTTGAATTAAAACCAACATTACTTCAAATGATTAGCAACAATGTACAATATTATGGTCTAACTAATGAAAATTTGAATTCTCACATTGCTAACTTTTTAGAAGTCTGTGATACTTTCAGAATGCCCAATGTTCCTGAAGAAGCAATTAAGATTCGCTTATTTCCATATACACTCCATGATAAAGTGAAAGTTTGGTTGAATTCATTACCCCCAAATTCAATAACTATCTAGAACTAATTAGCCCAAGCCTTTCTAACTAAATATTTCCCTTTAGCAAAAACCGCAAGAATCATTAAAGAAATCACTTCTTTTACCCAGAAAGATAGTGAATCCTTATACAAAGCCTGGGAACATTATAAGAAACTTCAACGAGTTTGTCCTCATCATGGTTTACCTCAGAATGTTATTCTGCAAACATTCTACAATTGATGCCACGAGAGGAGCAATTGATGCTATGGCTGTAGGATCTCTTATGAAGAAAACTAGTCAAGAAGCTTTTGAACTTTTAGAAGATATGGCAAGCAACAATAGTATGTGGCCAGTGAAAAGAGCACAAGTAAGTATTACTAATCCTACTCATTTACATGCTGCATCTACATCTTTTAGTTCAGTGAAAAAGGTTCATGAATTAGATTCCATTTCTATTATGCAAGCACAAATATCTACTTTATCTAACAAAATAGATAATATGCATGTTAGTAAAAATAACCATTTGACATGTGAAAATTGTGGTCAAATAGGACATACAGCTTTTGAGTGTAACTTTGACCCATGTTTAGGGAGCAATTAAGTTATGTTCAAAGTCATGGGAATTCTTATGGCAATAATGGGAATAACAACAAACATCCTAATTGGAAGTATGGTGATAACCAACAAAAGAATTACCAGAGTACTGATAGAATAGGGCAGTTAACAAGTAAGATAGACAAGTTTCTAGAGGGAGTTTGTAATAAGCAATTGGAGTCAGAAGAATGTTACAAAAAGTTAGAGAATAAGATGGTTCAAATGTTTAAAAACCAATCATCTTCAATTCATAATTTGGAGATACAAGTTGGTCAATTATAGAGTGCTATTCCATCTAGAGGAAAAGATCATTTACCTAGTAACATAGAGGAAAATCCTAAGGAAGATGTGCATGCTATAGCCCTTCGTGGTGGTAAATTACTAGATGAACCAAATCCTTCAGGGTATGCTTGCTAATGATGTTGTTGAAGTACCGGATGAATATCCGAGTAAATCTAATAGCAGTGTAGTAGCGGATAAACAACCTAAATTCGAAAAGGTTAATCCTCCTCACCCACCATTTCCATAAAGAATGAAGAAGAAGAATGAGGATAAACGGTTCATTGATTTCATCAACAAACTTAAAGGTCTGGAAATCAATCTTTCATTTATTGAAGCTATTACTCAGAGTCCTAACTATGGTAAGTTTATCAAAGAACTTTTATCTCGAAAACCTAGTTTAGAAGGAATATCAAAAGTATCTTTAACTGAAGATTGTAGTAAAATAATAACTGCTACAATGCCCACTAAACTAAAAGATTCAGGAAGTTTCACAATTCCATGCAAACTTGGAAACATTTCATTTCCAAAATGTTTATGTGATCTTGGGGTTAGTATAAATCTTATGCCTTTATCGATCTTCAAAGAATTGAAGCTTGATGGCGAAGTGAAAAGGACAAATATGGTTTTGTAGTTGGCTGACCAGTCTATCAAACGTCCTTATGGAATAATAGAAGATGTGCTAATTAAAGTGGATAAATTTGTTTTCCCAACTGACTTTGTTGTGCTAGATTTTTCATATGATGAAAAATGTCCTATAATTTTAGGAAGACCTTTTATGTATACTGGCAAAGCATTGATAGATGTTTCGAAAGGCAATCTTAAATTAAGGATAGGGGATGATACTGTTGAATTTAATATGGGTAAAGCTGATAAATATTCTATGGATGAAGATATCTACATCAAACTTGACTTGATTGATGCTTGCATCAAAGAGGTTGTTAAGCTAGATTTCATTCATGAATATGAAGTCAAGGAGTTGAAAAACTCCATTGATCCATAAATCTCTTATATTTTCCTAATATATATAGTATATTATAGTAGTATATTTCTATTTAAAGTATTCTAATTAGTGTAGTTTTTAAATAAAATAAAAAGAAAGAAGAAAATATTTTGGATTTTATCACATCGCGATCGTGAACAATATCGCTCTTGTGATCAGTTTGATTTAAACTCTCCATTTCTGAGTAAGAGGAAGTCACGATCGCAACTTACTCTCGCGATCACGACCTATGCAATCTGCACAGCAGTTATTGCTATAATAGCTATATTCTAACGGTTATATTTATAATATATCCGTTAAAAAGGCAATGATTATCCTAATTTCCCTATAAAAAACCTCTTTTCATATGTTGTTTTCACCAAAACTCTTATTCTTAATCTCTAAACTCTCAAAAATCAAGTTTTCTCTATTCTCCAAAACTTTCTTTTTTTGGTTTCAATGGCTCCTAAGAAGGCTACAACAACTTCATCAAAAGGGAAGAAGAAATTGGTGAACCAACAAAATGAAGTTGGTTATCCCTTTCTGATTTATAGTGACGAGGAAGTGGAAAGATATTTGAGAATCAAGAACTATGATTTTCATGGTACGCTTTTCTATGATCCTACTTTTGCTATTGATGTTGGGATTCACGCGGAAGTAGAAAAATACTTTTCACTGTTTGGATTGGAAAAGTTCGAGAATATGCGATTTCCTTTTATCGAGGAATGGATTCTCGAATTCTTGGTTACAGTTGCTGATGATGGGAACGTCTTGAAGAAAAAATTCAGACTTGAAGGAGAAGAATATAAGTTTACAATGATGGATTTAATCAAGTGGTTTGGTTTAGGAGAGAATTTTTATGATATTGAGAAAGATGAAGATTATGAGTTAACAAACGTTTGGACCGAGTTAACATGAATGGATCGATAGATGTTAAGAACTTACCCAACAAGAATATTCGGATCAACAGTCTTCTCTGCCTTCACAATTTCATCTCTCAAAGTCTTTTCTTTTGACATGAAACAACTAAAGTATCAATGAAAGACTTAGAAATATTAGAGTGCGCAGTTCTGCAATTTCGAAAAAAGTTTTCGATGTATATTTTGGAATCCATCGCTAGTCTGACTACACATAAAAGGCTAGAGTTAGAGGGGCAAATATAATTTGTGGGATAATTTTGGGAGCGAAAAATCAATTACCATACCAATATAATCCAAGGGAGAAATTTAATTTTATGGGAGGAATGTATATGAAGAGAGCGGGATTGGTTAAAGACAAAGTAGGAAAATTTACGTTCCTATCTTATGAGGTAAGGATAAAAAAGCTTCGACAGATGCAAGAGTCTACTACTCGAGAAAATGAACTAGACGAAGAAGGTGTTGAGGAAATGCAATTCATGAGTGCTGATTCAAGACAAGCCTCCAGAACTACAAATGATACTTGGAGAGGAAAGTTCATGAAAGATGTCGACAAAGCATGCCTGGATATTGCCGCAATTCAACAAGATGTTTGTCAACTGACAAAATCCAGCATATCATTAAACTGGAAATTAGATGCATACTTCAGAATTCAAAATTTGGAAACATCTCCGAGTCCACTAGATTCAAGTTCTGAGGAGTAAAACGGGTTCAATTTCTTTCCTTTCATTTCTTTTATTTTATTTTAGTTGTGTGTTTTATTTGTTATTTTTATAATTTCTCACAATGGGGACATTGTGTTCTTTAGTGTGGGGGGCATTTGTAAAAGTCTCGTAAAATCCAAAAAAATTGAATAAAAATGAAAAATCAAAGAATTTGAAGATTTTTTATTGATTTTCGTGACATTTATACATTATCATTTCTTATACTTTACTAACATTTGTCCAAGGTTATTGTGAGTGTTAGGTATTTACAAGTTTGATGTTAGTGCACAACATTTATCAATTTGGTAAGGATGAGTGGTGAGTAACATTCCAAGTAAGTTTCGATTTATATTTCAATACAACATGAATTAGTATAAGTTATATAGTTTTAGTTCAATGCTTCCGATAAGTTTAATTGGAGTAATATCTAATGGTATTCTTACTATGAGTTTTATATGCAAATCTGGAATAAGTCCTATAAGTATTAAGTGCGTTTAAAGTATTAGGAAACTATAGCCATAATACGTTGAAATTGATCAATATAGGATGAAGGTATTAAAGAAAAATAAAAAGAAAGAGAGGATAACCAATGAGTTATGGAAAAGGTGAGGAATGGTACAGAGCAGAAACTGCAACCATTCGTTGAGTGAAAAAAAAGAAAAGAAAGCATATCACGAAAAATGGGTGCAAAGTACAAAGTACTTCAAAAACATATGCTTAAAAGAAAAAATGAGAGAGTGGTATGGAGCATAAAATGCAACCACTGATAAAAGGGGAGAGTGGTATGGAGCATAAAATGCAACCATTGAGAGCGTTTTAGCATCCCAGGTTACCTAAAAATGCCTTCAGAGAAATTAATCAAAGTGTGCTTTCTATGTCCTTTATACTTTTTAGTATGCTTAAGAGAAGGTAATATTTGAGTATGCATATAACGCTTGTATGAAGATGTGATTCGGTTGACTCTCCATTGAGAGCAAAGGTATGCAACTAAACTATATAAATTGCACATTACTAATTTGTGGAAAATTTCGAACTTCTTCTTGAAATCTTTTGCAACTTGGAATGTGGTACTCACTGCAATAGTTTTTTACCAAATGAGGTATGAACTTATTTACTAATTTATACACTTCTGTTGAATTTACCTTGAGGACAAGGAAAAAGTTAAGTGTGGGGGTATGATAAGTGTATAATTACACTTAATATCATATTAATTTTACACACTAAACACTATATTTTAAGTCATTTTCATACTTCATATAAAAGATTTCACATGTTATATAGTTGTTTTTTTATGCAAATGCAGATACCATGTAAATCTTGGGAGTAAAATGATCTAAAGTGGAATTATATGAAAAAATAGTGAAAAAGGTACAAAAAGATTCGTGGTACTTAAAGATTTGGCTTAGGATCGAAGCTGTCAAAGATCGGTGAAGTTGCAAGGAGAATTCTGAAGAAAAACTCAACTCACGGTCACGATAACCATTCACGGTCGCGATAAGTTCTTCTTCAGATCAGAAGGCTTCTAATCAAAGATTCACGGTCGCGACATGTATATCGCAATCGCTACTTGGACGATTTTCTGGTATTATCTTCTTAACTACCAACTGCCAGATAAGCATGATCAACCGCCATCAACTACCAATGAAAAGACACTTATCATAAGTCAACCAATCATGTAAAGGTTCCTATACGTTGTGGATTATATCAAAGCTTCTCAACCAATCATAATGAAGAGATGCAATCATTCACCAATGGACACAACCCTTCGTGTGGATAGACGCAACCCTTCGAACTCTATAAATAGGGCTCCAAACCTTACAATTTCATGAAGTCATAGTGCACCACCAGAGAGGAGAGCATTAGAGTGCAATTATAGGGTTACATATAGTGTGTGTAGATAGAGAGTTCGCTACGTTCATAAGTGTTAGCGAGAAAATGTTTAAGTGATTTGAATATTTGTTTCAATCACTAGATTCTCTATATTCTTGAGCGATTATTGTATAAGTGTACTTGCAAACAAATTATCAATAAAAGTTTTCGTTTTTCAATATTCGTTTGTTCGATATTTGCAAAGAATAGCATCCTAGCGGAGGTTCTGTAGGGACCGAGACCGAATTCAACGCAGACGTAGGAATTGCGGGAATTGATGACTCCCATTGAAGAGTGGATATGGTTTAATCAACTTTAGCTTTCACTTACATACCTTACAACTTTGCTTTGCTTTCTGCTTATACTTTCTATTTCAAAGTTTATGATATGTCTATGTATCATAATGTGTATTTTGTGTTAAGTCTTTCACGTTAATCAAGTTATATGCATTGGAGTTAATTTTAAGAGTAATTTCAGGGTTAACAATGTCATGTATAATCATTAGATCTGTGATACAACGATGTTTAGTGAGCCAACATTTTTGGAATGGTAACTTGCTAAATGTGGCTATGTGAGAGCGATCCATACTAAGCATAGTATTGATGTTGTCCAGGTTTATATGATAGTCTTAATTCGTTTGCGCTTGATCTAGAAAAGTCATTTCATGTGTTACTCTGCTGTGAATAATTAAACATCTGAGTATTCAAAACTGAGTCTATTAGAATAGTTTAGTGAATCGTAACAACTTTGTTGAACTTGCATGTTTTCCTTGTTATCCTTATTTCATAGGGAAAAATCTATATATTTAGGTTCTCTAATCTTTCATACCTATATTTACTCATTTTTCATTATAATCATTCTTTCCTAACCTTTACTTTATTATATTTTATTTTCTTTATTTTATCTTCCTTTTCAATTTCTGGAACTAGCCCTTCCCTATGGGATCGATATCTTTTAAAACTACATCGCAACTGTATACTTGCAGTTACCATCATTTTTCTATTTGATAAGAGGTACTGACAACACCTATATTTTTCATGAACAAGTTTTTGGCACCATTGATATATAGCCGAATCTTGTAAACAAACCATTAAACTTATCAGTAGAAAAGTGGTGAACAATGTTCATGATAAAGAGTTTCTCTACAATAATCCTATGAGTCTACTTGGGTATTAAATACTGGTTGTGGTACTTATATTTATAATTCTGTGCAGGTACATATAACCTTCGTTTTCCTAGTGGCCTATTTTTAGTTTCGAACAATTGCTAATATATTCCTATTGTCCCTAAGAATATTATTTATGTTACATTTCTGCCAACAGAAGGATTTGAAATTTTATTTACTCATAATAAATGTCAAATTCAGTGTAACAATATTCTTTATGCTTGTTGAATATCTTTTTATACTATATATATTCTAGATACAAAAACTGAAATTCTAAATATGAACATTGTTAAGAAATCTAAATTAGATAATGAGAAATCCTCATGCTATGGCATTCCCGTCTGGGCCACATAAATGAGACTCGCTTAACTAAGTTACACAAATGTGGAGACTTAGGCCTAATGGAATGGGTTTCCTATGGTGTGTGCGAACCTTGTTTAAAAGGGAAGATGACTAAGAAAACCTTCAAAGGAAAGAGTCAGAGTGTCACTAGTACTTTGGAAATAATATATTCTGATGTATGTGGTCCAATGAGTGTTAAGACACATGAGGGTTTCATCTACTTCATAACCTTTATTGACGATTACTCGCAATATTGTTATTTGTACCTTATGAGGCATAAGTTTGAAAGTTTTGATGGTTTTAAAAAATTCAAAATTGAAGTAGAGAAACAGCTTGGGAAAAGTATCAAGACCCTTTGATCTGATTGAGGCGGTGTATACTTAAGCTAGGAGTTTCAGGAATATCTAAGGGATAATGATATTTTATCCTAGTGGACACCTCCTTATACACCCCAACACAATGGAGTGTCAGAAAGGAGGAATCGAACCCTACTCGATATGGTTTGGTCCTTGATGAGCCAAGCAGAACTTAGTAGATCCTTTTGGGGTAATGCACTTGAGAGCATAGCTTATATTATAAACAGTGTGCCCTCTAAATTAGTTGATCAAACTCCATACGAGTTATGGTATGGTAAGAAACCTGCTCTTTTTCACTTAAGAGTTTAGGGATGTCCTGCATATGTTAAAAGGACAAGTTCAGATAAGCTGGGTACTAAGTCTAATAAATGCTTGTTTGTAGGTTACTCTAAGGAGACTATAGGGTATACCTTTTATGATCCCAAGGAATAAAAAGTCCTTGTTTCTAGAAATGCTCAATTCCTTGAGAACGAGCATATACTTGCGAAAGCTAGTGGGAGCTTTCTTGAGTTAGGCACTCAAGTAGATCAAACAGACAATCAACTAATTATACCAACACCTGTTACATCGACATTATGTAGGGCAGGTCAGGCTATAATCGCTCCCGAGCGATACGGGTTTTTCATCACTAAAGATAAACATCTCTTCCTTGTGGAAGATGATGAGCCTAAGACTTACAAGGAAGCAATGGAAGGCTTAAAATCTGCTAAATGGCTTTCGGTCATGAGATCGGAGATGGTCTCCATGTACGAAAATCAAGTCTAAAACTTGATTGATGCTCCAAGTGGGATTAAGCCATAAAATGCAAGTGGGTTTTCAATAAGAAAACTAACATGGACGATAACATAGTTACCTATAAAGAAAGGCTGGTCGCAGAAGGGTATAATAAAAAAGAAGGCATTGACTATGATGAAACCTTTTCATCAGTGGCCATGCTGAAGTCTATCAGGATACTCCTAGCCATCGCCGCTCATTATGATTATGAGATTTGTTAGATGGATGAGAAGATAACATTCCTTAATGGGAATCTGGACAGGGATGTGTTTATGACACAATACGAGGGTTTCGCATCCAAGGATGGCTCTAAGGTATCCAAGTTGTAGAAGTCCATTTATGGACTTAAGCAAGCATCGAGGAGTTGGAATATTAGGTTTGATAAGATAATTCAGAAATCGATTTTCATATAACACGCTAATGAGCCCAATGTATATGAGAAAGCTAGTAGGAGTACGATCATTTTCCTTGTATTATATGTCGATGACATATTATTATTCCTTTTCTTTAGATTGTTAAGATATGGTTTTCAAAGAAGTTCTCTATGAAAGACCTTGGAGAATCATCTTTTATACTTGGTATTAAGATTTATCGAGATAGATCTAAAAGGCTGCTAGGTCACAAAGTACATACATGGATAAGGTTTTAGCTACATTTATCCTTGAGCAATCAAGAAAGGATTATCTTCCAATGTCTCACGGGATTAACCTTTCTAAATATGAGTGTCTGAGAACACAAGAAGAGAGACTGCGCATGTATTGAATACCCTATACCTCAACGGTAGGGTCCTTCATGTACGCTATGGTATGCACTCAGCCTGACGTCTCACATGCATTGAGCGTCACTAGTAGATTTCAATCTAACCCAGGTGAGAAGCACTAGATGGGTGTTAAAACTATCCTAAAGTACTTACGCAAGACTAAGGATATGTTTTTAGTATATGGAGAAGGTGATCTCACTTTAAAGGGATACACTAACATGAGTTTTCAGTCTGACATGGATGATTATAAGTCCTAGTCAGGTTATGTGTTTATGTTTAATGGAGAGGTGAAGAGTTTCAAACAGGATATGACTGCCGATTTAACAATGGAATCTGAGTACATAGCTGCATCAAAAGTGGCTAATGAAGATGTCTAGCTTAAGGGATTTATTGGTGATCTCGATGTGGTATCCAACATTTTAAATTCGATAGCAGTTTATTGCGATAACAATGGGACTATTGCTTAGCAAAGGAACCACAGAACCTTCATTAGTCAAGCAAAGTATGTCAAAGAAGTCCTAAAGAAGTTTGATATGGAGCGTTCGAAGCTAATATCCACTCCCATGGCCATTGATACTATCTTGAGTAAGGAAATTCTGGTAAGCTGGTAGACAATAAGTTCTATAGAGTATTATTGGCTCTCCTCTCTATTTAATTGCTAGTAGGCTAGACATTCAATATGTTGTGTGTTATTGCGTACGTTGTCAAGCTGACCCTAGAGAATCTCACTTACCAACTATTAGGAGAATTCTCCAGTACTTGCAAGGTTCTCTTGATGTAGGTCTATAGTATCCCAACAGCTCAGATTTCAATCCTAGAGGATTCACAGATGCTGAATATGGTAGATACAAGCTCGATAGGAAAAGCACCACAGTAGAATGCCAATTCCTTGAAGAATGCCTTGTCTCATGGTATACCAAGAAGCAAACTTTTTTTGAGCTAAGTATAACTAAAGATGAGTTCAAGGTGGTAGGAAGTTGTGTAGAACAACTACTATAGATTAAGCAACACCTGGAGGATTATGATATAAAGTCAAAGTGACTTCAAGTTATGTGTGATAACAAAAGAGCAATTGACATGATGTATGCTCTAGAAGTAATTAGGGTAATATATCTTTATTAGCTATAATGTACGAACAGTTTTGAATTGTTATTAATAATAATCAAGGCATCTTTTTTACTTATCAGCACTTTCTATTTATTATTGTATCTCGCTGGTATCATCTATGTTTTAATATGTATATGCGCATTGATGAAACAAAGTCCGTGACTAATTCATAGCGTAAAATTGCAAGGACATAGTGGGAGCTATATGGAGTAAGAACTCCACATACATGTTACAATGAATAGTTTAAATATCCCTAGTCATAGTTTCATTGAGACTAGAAATCAATGGAACGGATAGACTAGCATTTGTAGGCTTACTCCTTAGATTAGATCTAAGGACCCAATCTCACGAGCTGAATGTAGTAACTTGAGTTGACACATGAATGCATTCAGATAATACACTAGAGACCGCTATAAGATAGACACTCAAAAATACCTATATCCATGTCTTGGTGTCATGTCTTATTGTAGTAGCAGTACAAGTAACCTTAGACCTAAAATGCTTGTTTCCATATGTATTTACTATACTTTGGATCATACTTACTCATACCCTGGCGATCAGAATGATATGGGATATTACGGGTATAGGGATGAACACATGTTGGTAAGTTGTGCAGCCAATATGGGATCCATCACTCCTAATATAGTAATATACTTGAGATGTACCTTAGGGCCCCTTATTGAAGTGACACATTCATAAACCTCTAATCAGAGTATACGATCATTGGAATGGGTTTCTAATCGATCAAGATACAAAATGACTGAGTGTTGTTCTTCGTGAACAAGTCTAATTCTAGGATAGATACGGTTATTACATGAGCTAACACATAATCCGAGCTCAATAAATAGGATGGTACTTAACTTGATAGAAGGGGTGTATTGTACTAGTTACTACTGCAAAACCGGATCAAGTCACATGCATGTGACGTTCCAAGTATCGAGGTATCATACACCTTTGTTAGAAGCCCATTTGATCATCTAGAGCTATCAGGATCCATAAAGGTTTGGAACACTAAGCCTAAAGGTTCCCATATGGGAAGCCAAGTTTAGGTTAACCTCTAGCGGCTCTATACTTTAGAATCCTATGAGGTCACTTTGGGTTTTTCTCCGACCATTTAAAGAACCTATGGACTGGGTTTGTACTGAAATTACAAGTTGTGAAATTAGTGAGAAGAATTATTAAATGGTTTAACCAAATTATTAATTAAAAGGAATAATGAAAAGATGGAAAAAAATATTCAGAACAAGCAAGGAATTTTTCTAGTTGCAAGTGGGCCCCGAAACGAACACTAGATGTTCAGGGTGGGGGCCGCGTAGCTACACGAGAGCTGAAAAGGTCGCAGGTTGCTAGTGCATGGGCAAGCTCGCGCACTAGAGGGCTGCAAGCACTCAAGCGATGCCCATGGCAGCGCTTGCACGGGCTTACAGCCATAAGCCCACAGGCGTGTGGCAAGCCACGAACCCAAAGTAACACGCGGGTTCCTGCGGGTTACCCTGCCCACACGGTTGACCTGCTTTCATGGGATAGGTTTTATCTTATTCCATTCAAAGTTAGAAGTGGAGTCTAACACTTCTCCATTTTTTCCTATATATATGCTTCAAAGCCTCTCATTATTCACACACCAAAATGCTTAGAGCTTATTTTCTCTCTTATTCTACTCTCCTCTTCTTTTGATTTGCGAGACCCTCCATGAGTTTCTCCAAACGAATTAAAGAGTTCTTTTAGAAGGCTCTAAGTTTAAGTGTGCTTTCAAGTTTGGTTTTTTGGTTGATTTTTGAGTAGTCTAGCAGTTTTTATCAATCGACGAGTTCTACCTCTTCAAGGTTTTGGTCGGTGAAGATTTGTGTGGATTAAGTCATAGAGGCTCTCCTAGTTTGGAAGCTTGGGCCATCAGAATTTCTCAAAGGGAACACCGCTACAAAAAGAGAGATCAAGCACGCATCAACTAGTAATACTTTAATCATTAAATGCTAGGTTTCTTTTATATGTTTTATAAACCTAAAAGCATCTATAGAATATTTTAACTTAGTTTATATCAATCATGGCATGCTTAAGAGATCCTTAGGTTAATTTTAAGTTTTGATATTCTACCTTGCAACATTTGGATGCTCAATTACTGTCATGATTAACCAGCAGTGCTAAGGGGAGATATAAATTTTGAGTATGTTCTTTTAGAAGAACAACAAGCTGACATATTCATCAAACCATTGGCTAAGGAGCAGTTCAATGTTCTAAGGAAGCTTATTGGAATGGCGAACCTCATATGAAGAAAAATCAAGATACTTGGCTAAGTATTGAAAATCAAGTCTTAACTTAGTCGAATGAGGTAACAAGAATTTAACACAATCTACATTATAAAGTAAGGCTGTGAGATTCAGTTTCAAAAACCATTTTATTCCAAGGGCATTTTTGAAATGGAAGCGTTTACTACTAAACTCACCATTTACTATGTCGGTTAAATCATTATTAATCTCAGTGTTGATTTTGATCTTTGTGTTATGTGAGAGCCACATATCTCTACAAGTTAAAGAGTTCTTATAAAAGATGAAGCATGATGGAGAGAGAAGGTTACTTGCATTGTGAAATCCTAATCGTTTCAACTGCAAAAGAACTCAAATTTTCTTTATACTTTCAAATCTCTTTCCATTGCAATGCCGAGCACAAAAAGAACTCTCAAGCTTCAAGGAGAATCAAGGAAGAAAATGTATGTGCACATCGATGGCTCTATGTGGAAGATTGTATTCCCCCAAAGAACCATCTTTACCAAAGTTGAATGGGTTGAAAATCTAGACTTTGGTCCCATTTATTAAGTTAACTATGAGAGCCTTCTGCTTAACAAGTTTATGCACAAAGTGATCAAGCAACAAAACCTCAGTCAAATCCTGCTACTTAAAGGACCTACTATCAAAAGCCTAGTCATAGGCTTCTACTCTAACCTTTACACAATCTAGGGCTATGATGATGTTCTCTTGTTGGAATTCAACAACATATCATACCTAATTTTTGTAGAGTTGGTATCAAGTCTCTGGAATATGGCTTTGAAAGGCATAAAGCTAAAAAGAACATAGGCAAAGCGAAGGTCGATATCCCACAAGATAGGGAACTCCCTACTAACTATGGATCTAGTGAGATAGTAGCTTCAAGGATGAGCTGGGAGGCGAGAGCTTATCATGAGCTGCTCGTAAAGTTGATTTTATCCAAGACTGTGTCTCTAAGAAGCTGCACCTATTTTGAGAGGTGTGTGGTCTACCATATGGTAGAAGGTAATAAACTAAATTGGTCATTGATTACTTAACCAAAGTTACTACCGTCTACCATTACAGTTTCTTATTCACTACTCTAATGAAGGTTGTCAGATTGGACATCTCTTTATTCATTGACGGGCCTGGAGAGGCCGTAATTCTTGTGAAGAAGTTGCTGGATATGTCACACTTTAGCAGGTTCACACCCACTATACTAAAGCCCAGGACCTGAAGTTAAAGAAGGCCAAGCTGAAACCGATTATGTTACCTAAAGCTATATTGAAGGAGGATGAAGATGCGTTCGTTGTGGATTTTGAAGTGTCTGGTGAAGAGAATGCTAAAGATGTTCCATTATTTGCCCAATTGGAGCAGATCCCAACAACCCCTGCTACTTCATCTTCTCCAAAAGCAAAAGTTGGCTCTCCAAGAGCTAGAGCTTTTAGACATGATGTATGCCTTAGAGGCAATTAGGGTGATATGTCTTAATTAGTTATAATGTACAAACTATTTCGGATTATTATTAATAATAATTAAGTCATCCTTGTTGCTTATTTGTGTTTTGTTATTTATGTATCTCACTAGTATCATATATGTATAGTATTATATATGCACATTGATAAGATAAAGTCCATGACTACTTCATAGCGTAAAAGTGCGAGGACATTGTGGGAGCTATGTGGTGTGAGAATGCACATACGTGTTAATATGAATAGTCTAAATATCCTTAGTTATAGTTGTGAGCACAGGATTTTGTACTAGCTTGTGGGTTCAATGATGATGGCTTTTTTGGTATTTTTATCCTTGGATCACACAATTTTCAACCGCCCGATGATCTTCAAATGGGAGTTCTCATTAAAAATAATGTTTGGGGCCCTAAATAAATATTTAGGACCATAGAAAATATATAAAAGCCTCAAAGTGAAGATTTAAAGGCTTAAAATATTTTTAAGAGACATAAACAAATATTTAAGGGTCCAAAATAATTTAATTGAATTATTTGGAAATATAGGTATATATAAATTTGTATATATATATAAATAATTATATATAATCTATAATATTTAAAAATTAAAAATTAAAATTAAAAAAATGAAAAAATAAAGAATAACTGAAGAAAAATGAGTATGCTAGATTGAAAACCTGAAACGGTGGTCCAGGTAAAAATTAAGACAAGGTACGATAGATTGAAAACCCGCAAGGGCGGTTTATGAAGAAATTAGAACCAAAGAAATATCAAATTCATCATCTCCTCCTCGGAACGATAAGTGATAACTCTTCAGGCAAACAGCTTCCAAGTGATCATCGCCGACACAATGCGGGATCAACGACTCATCCAGACTTTCCTCAAACCAGATCCAAGCTCTGAACTAGAATCTAATTCAATGAATCCATGGTTATCACTTTGAGGGAGTCATCTTTTGAATTCCTAACAAGACAAACCCTAGGGGCAACCATGCACCAACACAAGAGAAGGCTCTTCGATGAACGAAGCCGACGACGAACATACATCATATGATAAATATTGTTCATTCATAAAATCATGCATACATTACATATGTATCATGTCATTCACCGGTAAAGATGATGCCAAACTTGGGCAATGATATGTGTATAATTACACTTATAATCATGGTATTTTCAATCATTAAACATTATGGTTTAAGTCATTTTATACTTCATATAAAAGATTTCATGTGGTATGTAGTTATTTTTGAAGCAAATGCAGGTACTAGGTAAATCTTGGAAGTAAAATGATTAAAGTTGGACATATATGTAATAAGAGTACAAACGTGCAAAACGATGCATGGAACTTAAAGAATTGGCAAAGGATTGAATATGTCAAAGATCGGTAGAAATCGCAAAAAGGAATCATGTGAAAAAGGCATGTCATGATTGTGACACATATATCGCGGTCGCGACCTGTTAACCTTCACAACAGAAAGTTTCCAATCAAGTATTCACAGTCTGGACATACATTCACGGTTGTGACCTTGATGGTTCTTGGTAAACTCTTCTCTTCTTTCAATCACCGGATAAGAACGATCAACTGCCATCAACTGTTAGATGAAAAGACACCTTTCAAAAGTCAACCAATCATGAAAAGGTGCCTTTCCAGTGTAGATGAGATCAAACCAATTCAACAAATCACAATGAACCTATGCAACTCTTCGTCTGAACAGATGCAACCCTTTGTACTCTATAAATAGGGCTCCAAAGTCCATAATTTCATTGTGTGTATGGTGTGTGGTATATGGTATGTAGTGTAGTATACGTGCATACATAGTTCTGGAGAGTAAATCATGTAGATTTCGCTTTGTTCTAAGTTAGAGAGAAAATGTATAAGCGATTCGAACCTTATTTCGATCATTAGATTTCTCTACATATTCAAGAGATTGTTGTATAATTGTAATTGCAAATCACTTATCAATAAAAGTTTTCATTCTTCAATATTCGTTTATTCAATATTCACAAATAATAGCATCCTAGTGGAGGTTCTTACGAGTCGAGACCGGATCCAAAGTAAACGCAAGATTTGTGAGAATTGATGACTACCATTAAAGAGTGGATACGGTTTGATCAAATTTAGCTTTCACTTGCATACCTTACAACTTTACTTAGTTTTCTACTTATACTTTCTATTTCAAAGTTTATAATATGTCTATGTGTCATATTGTGTATTTCGTGTTGAGTCTTTTATATTAATCAAGTTATATAATTTTGAGTTAACTTTAAGAGTTATTTTGGGCTTAACAAGATTGTGTATAATCCCTAGATCATTGATTATAAAGCTTCTTAATGAGCCAACATTTTTGGAATGGTAACTTGCTAAATATGGCTATGTGAGAGCGACCCGTACTAAGCATAGTACTATTATTATCAAGGTTTATATAATCATCTTAATTCGTTTGCACTAGATTTAGAAAATTCATTTCACGTGTTGCTCTACAATAATTGAATATCTGAATGCCTAGAACCGAATATGTTAAAGTAGTATAGTTTACGTAATATCTTTGATGATTTTGCATGTTTTCTTTGCTATACTTGTTCGTAGGGATAATCTATATCGATTTCTTCTACTCTAATCTATTTATTTACCATCATATCCCAACCAACCCAGCAACAATTAAATTATCTATTTTTATTTACCCAGTAACTCTAGTTGGTCTTTAGAACCGAATTCCTTCCCTGTGGGATCAATATCTTTTAAAACTACATCGAAATTGTATACTTGCACTGGTCACCATTTTTTATTTGATAAGTGGTATTGACAACACCTGTTCGTATTTTGAACTTTTAACTTATCGGTAGAAAGGTGGGGAACAAGGTTTTTAGCACCGTTACTGAATATAAGCTCTCAAA
This sequence comes from Euphorbia schlechtendalii, assembly GCA_949673415.1. Classification (NCBI taxonomy): domain Eukaryota; kingdom Viridiplantae; phylum Streptophyta; class Magnoliopsida; order Malpighiales; family Euphorbiaceae; genus Euphorbia; species Euphorbia schlechtendalii. The sequence goes on from CATIWQ010033887.1 coordinate 55,295, forward strand.
ATAAATAGAGTCAAAACCTTGTGATCAAGTTTTATCACCGTTGCCAGGGAAGGCAAGTGTATTTTGAAGATCAGAAGACTACGGTACGTTTTTATTTTTATTTTGCTTTTATTCTGTTTATATATTTGTTTGTTATTTTATTTTGTTTTGTGTCAAAATGTTTACTAATATACATTGGGATAAGTTTTGTGGTGATTACATGATTAATAACTTAATTGATACATGCGTAGATGAAATTTGTCATGTTACATCTCATGAAAAGTCTGCATTTGAATCCCTTAAAAATTTAAAATATTCCTTTGAAACTGAAAAATTAGTTAGAGAAGATGATCCTATACCACCTTCTATAGATAAACCACCATTAGTAGAATTGAAGCAATTGCCTAGTCATTTGAAGTATACATTTTTAGGAAGCAACAATACCTTACCAATTATCATTTCTAGCAAGTTATCTAATCTGCAAGAAGAACCATTATTAGAGATAATAAAGGGTAGAATAAGAAGTATTGGCTAGCAAATTTCCAATATTAGAGGAATTAGCCCTAATATAGTAATGCATTCCATAAATTTGGAAAATGATAGTAAACCTAGGATAGAAAGGCAGAGAAGATTAAATCCTCACATGAAGGAAGTTGTTAAAAAGGAGATTATTAAGTTGCTAGATGTAGGGATTAACTATTCGATTTCAGATAGTGAATGGGTCAGTCTTATTCATTGTGTTCCGAAAAAGGGAGGTATTAATGTAGTTCAAAATGAAAAGAGTGACTTAGTTCCTACTAGGACCACAAATGGATGGAGAGTTTGCATAAACTACAGAAAATTAAATGCAGCCACTAGGAAAGACCACTAGGATATCAGGTCATGCATTTTACTATTTTCTTAATGGATTCTCTGAATATTTTCAAATTCATATCAAGCTAGATGTCCAAGACAAAACCACTTTTACATGTCGTTTTGGTACATTTGTTTATAGAAGAATGGCTTTAGGGTTGTGCAATGCTCCAGCTACTTTTCAAAGGTGTGTTTCAGCTATTTTTAGTAAGTATGTGGAGGATATTATGGAAGTTTTTCATGGATGATTTCTCAGTATACGGAGATTCTTTTGAAAAATGTCTAGAAAATTTGGATAAAGTACTTGCTAGATGTGAAGAAACTAATTTGGAATTGAATTGGGAGAAATGTCATTTTATGGTTAATGAAAGTATAGTTTTAGGTCATAAGATAGATGAGAGGGGAATTCATGTAGATATAGCAAAAATCGAGATCATTGAGAAATTACCTCCTCCCATAAATTTTAAGGGAATAAGATCATTTTTAGGCCATGCTGGATTTTACAAAAGCTTTATTAAGAACTTTTCGGTTATAGCTAAACCTTTAACTAATTTATTAGTTAAAGGTGTGAAATTTGATTTCTCTGATGATTGTTTAAAAGCCTTCAACACTTTAAAACAAATACTGTGGGAGGAGCTAATTTCTTTATATGGGAGTTCTCCTCATTAAAAATAATGTTTGAGGCCCTAAATAAATATTTAGGACCATAGAAAATATTTAAAAGCCTCAAAATGAAAATTTAAAGGCTTAAAATATTTTTAAGGGACATAAATAAATATTTAAGGGTCTAAAATAATTTAGGAAAATATTTGTATATATATAAATATATAAATATATATATATACACACACACACACACATACATATGATATTTAAATATTATTTTTAAAAACTAAAAAAATTATAAAAAATAAAAAAGGCTCGCTGGAATTTCCAGTGAGCGGATAACACGGATCGATAGGCCGAATGCGCGCGGAATGAGAGGCGCGGTCCACTGGGGTGTTTAAAAAGTGTACCGGGTCGGGGACTCGGAGAAGGTTTGGTAGAGAGAGCGAAAACATTTTTAGATTTGTCAAACCAAAATCCGCCGTCTCTTAATGTAGAGTCGCCACCTGGATTAGCTCTTTCCAGGAATTAAAGTCCTATGAGGCTTAACGTCCGGGGGATGGTCTAGTAAGACATAGAGATTCGGGTTCGGGATAAGTTGCTTATTTCTTATTGGATCACATTATATTACATCTATAGAAAACCGTATTTTTTTAATTGTGCATATTCTCACTTATGTCGTTTTCCGAGTTTATATGCATGATTCATGTATAGAAAAGTAGTAAATCCATCCATAAAGCTGTAAATAAAGGCAGAAAGTAAATGCAGAAAAGTAAAGATTATAGGTTACATAACCTCGGTGGATGCAACCACCCGCCTAATCTATTAATTACATTTCCCAAAAATAATATTTACAATACCAGAAGGAAAATAAAATCCTAGGCATACATTTAACCTGCATCCACAAAGGTTAGCACGAGATATGACACATTATTTGCACGTATGTTTGATTTGATTTTGACGAGGCCAGCGTGGTCTAATTAAAACATCGATTGTTTAAAGTTATTATTTTAAATAAAAATTATTTACACATATGTTGGTCAATTTTTATTAGTGAAAATGACTGCATGGCAAAGTGTGAGGCCTGTTATCCATGAATAATTTTTATTCTCTTCGTGAGGGGATTAGAACAGATGTATTTTTATTAAACAAAAAGAAATAAAGATGGATAAAAATTATTACAGCAATATTTTACATAATAAATGAAATAAAAAAAAATTCCTAGGTCCACATGTAAAACAACATAAGAAAGGAACTCGGAGGTTTACCCTTTCGGTATGAATCCACTTCGGCGTATCCGTTCGATCCCCGAGAGCGTTTCTAGTTCGTTTTGATTTAATTGTGATTTGAATGAAAAATTAGTGTTTATTTATCCAAAAGATAATCAAACTCAGGTTCTAAATTTGTTTTACACCCAAGAATATATGAGGATTTAAGAAGAAATAGATGAAAGAAATTTGATTTGAAAATCAAAAGTTTTGGAATCCAAACATGTTTTGGACCCAAATTATTCAAGAAAATTTGAAAGAAAATATTTTTGAAGTTTTTTCCTCTAAAAATTAGATTTTTCTCTAAAATTTCGAGCCCCCTTCAATCCAAAAAAGTCCTGATATTGATAGGAATTTGGGTCGCCCTTAAGCCGGGCTCGCTAGAAATTTCCAGCGAGGGTGCTGGTTGAAAATTCTAGCCACAATGTGCTATCCCTTGTGGATGCAGGTTAGATGTATGCCTAGGAATTAATTTTTTCCTTCGGTTATTGCAAATATTTTTTAGAAAATGTAATTAATAGATTAGGTGGGCGGTTGCATCCCCTGAGTTTTGTAATTTATTAATTTATTTTTTCACATTTATTTACTATTTTGTATATGGATTTACTACTTTCCGCACATATGTGAATCATGCATAATAACTTCAAAACAGCTTAAGTGCGAATATGCACAATTAAAGAATAAGGTTTTCTATAGATGTAATATAATGTGATCCACTAATAAATAAGCAACTTATCCCAAACCCGAATCTCTGTGTCTTAGTGGGTTGTGCCTCGAACGTTAAGCCTCACAGGACTCTAATTCCTAGAAAGAGCTAATTCAAGTGGCGACTCCACACTAAGAGACCGCGGATTCGGGTTTGAACAAAATGTTTTTGCTCTCTCTACAAAACCTACCGTGTCCCCAACCCGGTACTTTTTTAAAACACCCCGATGGACCACGCCTATCAATTTCACGCGCTCTCGGTCCATCGCTCCGTGTTGTCCGCTCACAGCAACGACTTCATTGGGGATTTTTCTAAAAACTTGTTTTTTTAAAGATTTTAGATTTTGGATAAGTGCCGAAAATTATTGATCACATTTTTCTGTTTTCTCTTAATTATGACATATTCATAAATTTTGCATTGCAATAGAACGGATTAGCCTATATGTCTAAGGTACCCCTATTACCGCAAAGCTTTCTCTTGTACTAATTTGCCTCCCTGAGAAAAGATAGTACTTGAGTGGGTGGAGCACTTGTTGCCATATCGCATGTACCTCCCTCGTTAGAACCTATTTGGGGAGAGGCTTGGAATGAATTTTAGAGCAATAAGAACCTTCTACATCAACAACCCATTTATAACCCTCATGTAAATAAACCGCAGGCATTTTCCCTAGGGTGTTACCCAATAAACAACCATGTATTGTATTTTCTTGCAGATGCGCTCCTTAGTATCTTCATGGTACTAAGATGAACCAAACTATTAGGATAGAGACTAGCCAAAAACCCTATGCGTGGGAGTTGTATTGTTGGAAGTTTGGACATTGCATGCTATGTGTTATGTACTTATTATTGTACCAATGTCATGCTAACCACGAATTTTAGTGTAGACACTTTAACGCACACACTCATAATGTTAATATGATGTAACATATCTTCTCATCGTCATACTTAGGATTAGTTGACACTCAAGATCGTGTCACCCTAGGATAAAATGAAACCAATTAAAATCACGAAGCATCATTCACCCCAATCTGCTTGATATCCACTTGACATTCGACAATTAGCCCACAAGGGGAAATAATATATCCCACAAATTACCTATGAGATGTCCACTCGACATCCAACTCACAACCCACACTAGGCAATCACACATGCCACATAGCCCAAACTGGGCAAATGCCTAACCAAATCTTTTTTTCCCACATTTCATGGTGTCCCTACTGACTTCTAAACCTAAGCCTGCACGGGGCGAACTTATTTCAAAAATCTTACCTTATCAAATCTTCAAGGGTACATGCTTAATACCCGAACCATCCGCCCACAATGGGCACAGATTCATGCATCACCATATACCCTCAAATAGTGATGACCACACAGGCATCCAAAACCCCACCCTAATTGGGTAAAAATAACCAAATCATTCATTAGATAGCTACATACAGTAGTTGTTTTCGTTTCATTAGGGTATGTCACACTACTTACCCGAAATAATTTTGACCTCCTCATTCTATGAGATCTAGTCATAGTATAAAATCTCAAAGTATCGACTTATTACCATACGGGTAACTTAGTCATCTTAGTTACACCACTCATATTATGATGTCACACAGACATCGTACAAATCTCAAACCCTACCACAGATGTTGGATTTTCATTTCCACTTGTTTTATTTTTACGTAACAACTAAGCAGTTTATTTCAAATGGATTGAAAACTTATTATTCATCTCGCATCATGGCATGCTAACCCCTTGTGAATGCGGCCATAACATTAAACATCTCATGCATTTCTCGCATCACGAGTCATGTCATGAATCTTACATGCATAGTCGGATCCTCTGCTTGTGTATAATTAGCTTGGAAAAGGCCCGCTCATCGCTCGGTTCGTGTTTCTCCGATCATGGTTGCTAAGTGTATAATTACAATTATTATCATATATATTTTATACAATAAACACTATAGTTTTAGTCATTTTTATACTTCATATAAAAGATTTCACATGGTATGTAGTTGTTTTTTATGCAAATGCAGATATTAGGTAAATCTTGGGAATGAAATGAACTAAAGTGGAATTCTATACAAAAAAGAGTGAAAAAGGTGCAAAATGATGCTTGAAACATGAAGATTTGGCTTAGAATCGAAGCTGTCGAAGATCGGTGAAGTTACGAGGAGATTTCTTAAGAAAACTCAATTCACGGTCGTGATAATACCTCGCGATTGCAACCCGTTCACTTCAGATACAGAAATCTGCCAATCAATGGTTCATGTTCACAACATGTACATCACGATCGTGACATGGACAGTTTTTTAGTATTATCTTCTTAACTATCAACTGCTAGATAAGTATGATCAACCACCATCAACCGCCATCAACTACCAACGAACAAACACTTATCAGGAGTCAACCAATCTTGAAAAGGTGCCTATCCATTGTGGATTGAATCAAAGCCTGTGAACCAATCACATTGAAGAGATGAAATCTTTCACCAATGGATGTGATTCTTTGTTTGGATAGACACAACCCTTCAAACTCTATAAATAGGGCTCTAATTCTTCAACAATTTCGTGTATGGATAGTGTGGAACACTAGAGAGGAAAGCATTAGAGTACAAATAAAGAGAGATATAGTGTGTGTATAGTTAGATTCGCTATGTTCTTAAGTGTTAGAGAGAAAATGTTTAAGTGATTCGAATCCTTGTTTCGATCAATAGATTTCTCTATATTCTCGAGCGATTATTGTATAAGTGTACTTGCAAATCACTTATCAATAAAAGTTTTCGTTCTTCAACATTCGTTTGTTCGATATTCGCAAAGAATAGTATCCTAGCGGAGGTTCTATACGGGCTGAGACCGAATTCAAAGCAGAAGTAGGAATTGCAGGAATTGATGACTCCCATTAAAGAGTGGATACGGTTTGATCAACTTAGCTTTCACTTGCATACCTTACAACTTTGCTTTGCTTTCTACTTATACTTTCTATTTTGAAGTTTATGATATGTCTATGTGTCATAATGCATAATTTGTTCTAAGTCTTTTATGTTAATCAAGTTATATGTGTTGGCGTTAATTTTAAGAGTAGTTTCGGGGGTTAACAATATTATGTATAATCACTGGATCTGTGACATAACGCTGTTTAGTGAGCTAACTGTGAGCACGGGATTTTGTACCAGCTCGCGCGTTCGATGATGACGGCTTTTACGGGATTTTATCCTTGAATCACACATTTTCAAGTATCCTAACGTGTCCGAATTGGAACCCTCCTCGTTATTAATAAAAATATTTAA
>CATIWQ010033936.1:0-24515 GCA_949673415.1 Euphorbia schlechtendalii
AAAAATGATTTTAAAATCAAGTGTTAATAGTTTTTGCTAAGTTAATAATGACATAAGAAATCATGTAATTTGTGACTTTGTAATCAATGGGCAAAAGGAATGTGACATTTCTTTAATAAATGAGACAATAAAATTAATGAATGGACATACTGTAATTTAAAAATTTTAAAAACTTAAAATATTTAATTTGTTAAATAAAGAGTTAAAAAAGTTAAATTGAAAATTTCTATTATTATATTAAAATATTGCAAGGAAAATACATGCAAGAGTGGAATTAAAATGGAAAAAATATATATTGCATGTGGAATGAAACAAAACGTAGAGGAATTCAAAAGTTAGAAAAATAAAATATGAAAATGCAGGTTGTGAGACTTGATTCTTGATCATAGAAAAATGAACAAAAGTACTATCTGCTAGGACAAACTAGATTTATGCTATATATCCATTATTTTAATAATATATAAATAAAATTTATTATTATATTACCTCAAATAATTTCGAGGCCCCATTACACTCGGAGGCCTTGAGCGATCGCTCATGGTGCTCCTACTATTAAGCCGGCCCTTGAGTCAAAATGCAAAGGTATTAAGCACATATACGTGGAAGAGATATTATTCAGTCAATACACATGCAATAGAATTTCAGAATTATAAATCAAAGTACATCATGCACATCATCATATATTATTATACCACAAATTTGTGGGAAAAATATTCATATAATTAAAAGTATTAATTTCATTACAAACATAAATAGTTAGTACTTACAAGGCACGAGATACAATCACAAGACTATTAAATATTTTATTACATAGAAGATGTTATTTTACTTGTCTTAATTCCTTAGTAAATTGTACAATAATAGATGCTAATAAGGAGGCGGAGGATGGCGGTGCCATGGAGGAGGTGGCCTATATGGGTTAACAAATGGAGGCGGAGGAGGCCCTGGTGGAGGTGGATGAGGATGCGGAATAGGCGGTGGTGGATGGTGGTGATGGTGTGGTGGAGGAGGTGGCGGAGGATGATGGTGAGGTGGAGGTGGAGATGGCGGATGGTGATCAAATGGTGGAGGTGGCGGATGATGATGGTGGTGGTGATCAAATGGTGGAGGAGGCTGTCTATGAATGGGCATTTTTTTTCTTTTTCTAGAAAAGAGAAAGTGTTTCAAGTTTGGAAAATGAAATTTGGTTGAACATATAAATAAAGAGTAGAGAAATAGGAAATGAAGGTTGTAGAATGGTAGATATAAGTTGACTATTAGATGTATTACAATTTATGAACACGCAAATTTCCTTAGCCAGTAAGATTTCAAGATCTATCTACATCATTACAAACAAACTTTTTTACAGTTTTGCACACGGGTAAAGGTTACATTTATGTATATAAACAAGTATTTTCTGTATTAAACTATGTGCTAAAATCACAATGAAAAATAGTGTAAATAAAAATACTTTGAGAAAGTGGTGAATCTATGATTATTTTTTTATGGATCCACAAATTTACGTAAAACAAATTATAAACATACATAAAGAGATTTTAATGTACAATTACATATAATTTACCACAAACAAAGAACTTAGAAAATATGTGAAAAAAGTCATTTCATTTTTCTAGAATAAAAGTGTTAGAAAAGGAAGGAAAATACAGTCAAAAGGATCAGAATCAATATTCATCATATCCCACAATCCATGTTACTGATTGCAGAGGAAAATTATTACATTAATTAGCTTTCAATTAGTGTAAATAACTTGCCTTATTACTGGTGTACAAACTGCTATATAAAGCAGTATTTTTCTCAAATCAATACATAACAAATACAGCCAATTCAATCATTATATATTCGTTTAGCAATTCTATCATGGCATCAGAGTAGGTTATGGTTCTCAGACCATAATTTGCAACTTCATCATCTGCCATCTTACCTGAAAACCCAAACCCAGCCACCATGTCCGGAGCTTCGGCTACCAAGTCCGGAGATGGCAACCCAAAGCAACCTGAAGACAGCTTGTCTATCCAAATAGCCAACTTGTTAAAACAATACCTCAATAGCCAAAATCCAAAACAGAATCTGTCAGATAACCTCAACATTAATATCAAACTCAACAACCAGAATTACGCCCTATGGGCACGAATGATCAAGGTAGCAATAGGAGGCAAGTCTAAATCCCTTTTGAGTCATCTTACGGGGTTTCCAGCCCCACCAAAACCTGAAAATGAGAGCTATGATAAATGGGAACATGACGATTTGGTTGTTTTCTCATGGCTCGTTCAAAAAATTGAGCCACAATTAAAGCAACCTAACGAATTTCCTACTACCAGAGCTCTATGGAAAACTCTAGTTACAACTTATAGCAGTGGCAAAGACAAACTACAAACCTTTGACCTCCACACAAAGATCAATGGTATGAAACAAAATGGACAAACACTTGAAATCTTTTGGATTACTGTACAAGGAGTTTGGGTCGAAATTGACCGGAGAGAGCCAAATCTAATGACCTTAGAGGCGGATATTGTGACATATAATCAAATCCGTCAAGAACAAAAATTATTTCAGTTTTTGAATGCCATATATCAAGATCATCATCAGATTAAAAGAGAGTTTTTAAGGCAAGACCCATTACCTTCGCCTGAAGCTGCATATGTGACGATGAGGAAAGAGGCAGTCCGCCTTTCAATTCTAGGACCAACATACACAGAAACCACAACGCAAGGCTTGGGAGGTGGCCTAAGTTCTATCGGAACAGAGGCAACAGTGATGGCAGCACAAGGGTAGGGGTAAAAACGGTCAGGCTTTGGCAAGGGGTTATCATCCAGTCAAGATAAATCAAAACTCGAGTGCTCACTATGCGGTAAAATAAAACACACTAGAGAAGGGTGTTTCGAGGTCATTGGTTACCCGGAATGGTGACCGGATGACAGCAAAAGGCGAAATCAAACCGTTGGTAGAGTTGCCACCGTTGTGGGCAACTCGGAAGCCGCCAACAGCAACGACGGTGACCGAGCAGAGTACGGAGGAGGCATAACAGAGATCGCAGACAGAGCGGAGTGCGGAGCAGCGACGATTGCAACTGCAAATAGAGGGTGAAAGGCTAAAGGAACGACTACAATGGGTAAGGGAAACCCTAATTGGGTTATAAAGGGGAGAATTTTCAAAATTTGCAACCACACCCTCAGACTTATCAATTGTTTGAAATCGACTCCAATACCTTAAATTTTTCCAAATCCGAGCCCTTGTGTTGAATCCGTCCAACATTGAACCCACTCATTTAAATTCAGCCCAAAACCACTCTAATCTCCCAAATTTGTCCAAACCAAATCTCATAAAAGCCCAACAATCCCAAAATGATCCCACCAAACACCAATCATATGCCAATATTGCCCAAATTAATAAAATTCCAAAAACCACTACTTGGATTTTTTATTGCGGTGCTACTGATACAATGACATTCTATTCGTGAGATATCCAAACTCAAACAAAACCCCAAAAAACCCATGTGATGGCAGCTAATGGAGAAATCATTCCAGTTGAAGGAGCCGGGTCTGTTAATATCTCGCCAAATTTAAACTGTCAAATTGTTTATATGTTCCTTCGTTATCCCACAAATTGTTATCCATTAGCTATGTTACTAAAGAACTCAATTGCACAGTACTAATGCACCCAACTTTTTATGTATTACGGGACATTAGGACGGGTATGATTATTGGACGTGGCACTGAGCGCCAAGGATTATACTACGTAGATGAGGTTGCTCAAGACAGTACTGTGATACTTGCTCATGGAACTACAAATAGGGAGGCTTGGCTTTGTCATAGAAGACTAGGGCATCCATCCACGGGTTACTTGCATATTTTGTTCCCTGATCTTTTCAATTCCAAGAATAAATTGCACTGTGAGACATGTGTTTTGGCTAAAAACCATAGATATTCAAGCCTAATAATACCAAATACGACTCGCCATTTGATTTAATTCACTCTGATGTATGGGGCCCATCACCTATCATCGGTGGACAATTATTTCGTTACTTTCTTATTTTCATCGATGACTGTACCTGCATGACTTGGATTTATTTCTTAAAAATTAAATCTGAGATAACCGAAAAATTCATCCAATACCATACCATGATCCAAACTCAATTCAATAAAACCATTTGAGTCTTACGATCCGATAACGGGGGGGGGGGGGGGATTCGTTAACTCATCCATGAAATTATTTTGTCAAAATCAAGGGATAATCCATCAAACCACATGTCCTCACACACCTGAACAAAATGGTGTTGCTAAAAGAAAAGATAGAATCCTTCTAGAAATGACCCGAGCCTTAATCATCGAATCCAAAGTACTAAAAACTTTTTGGCCTGAAGCCCTAGCCACATCCACATACCTACTTAACCGACTGCTCACAAAAATCCTTGAACTTCAAACACCTATCCAAGTCCTATCCAAATTTACCAAAATACCTTCGCTTCTAACTCTTCAAGCAAGAGTATTTGGTTGTTTAGTATTTATTCACATTCCCAAAATAGAACGAACCAAGCTTGTTCCATATGCCGAGAAGTGTGTATTTGTGGGTTATGGAATCAATCAGAAGGTATACTGATGCTAAAATCCAAAAACTCATCATATATATACTACCATGAATTGCAATTTCTTGGAAATAGAGTATTTTTACAATACCTAACTAAGTGGTCAGGGGGAGACTGAGTATGCAGACACACCTAGTTGGCTACCTAATCTAGTTCCTCCACCTGAAGCAAACATCAACAGTACTATTGAGCAATCTACTGACGCTTCCGTACAACCTTTGGAGCCCAACACCTCGTTTGATAATCAACTTGACCTAGTGTCTGAGGTAAGGGAAAATGAGATTGATAATTATCCCGATGCCCTTGAAAATGTGGTGGTTGAACAGATGATAGAACCAGAAATTGAATTGCTCGAGAAACCTGCACTTCCTCCTAGAAGGAATAGAGGAGTTCGACCAGAATAATACTCCCCCGAGCCCATTACACAAAGAAGGTCAAGGTACCCAGTTGCTCATATCGCACATGGAAATTTATCGAAGGAGGCAAAAGCATACATTACAGTATTATGTGAAGAGGAAATCCCAAACACTATTGAGGAAAGCCTTAACATCTAAGACATGGATAAATGTAATGAAAGAAGAGATGGATGCGCTCAACAGAAGCAACACATGGGAAAAGTGCACTTTGCTCACAGGAAAGAAGCCGGTTGAATGTCGTTGGGTTTATACAATAAAACATAGACCAGACGGCTCACTAGAAAGATACAAAGCGCGAATATTAGCAAAGGGATACACCCAAACCTATGGCATTGACTACTCGGAAACCTTTTCACCAGTAGCCAAGATTGATACCATTCGGGCGTTATTTTCTATAGCTGCTAACAAAGGATGGCCACTCCATCAATTTCACATTAAGAATGCCTTCCTACATGGAGATTTGAAAGAAGAAGTCTACATGGAAGTTTCGCCAAGATTCAAGGAGGAATACAAGAAAGGGGAGGTGTGTCGACTAAGAAAGTCTCTTTATGGCTTAAAGCAGTCACCAAGGGCATGGTTTGGAAGGTTCACTCTAGCAATGAGGCGATATGGATTCAGTCATTCTAACTCAAATCATACCCTGTTTCTCAAACAACGAGGCGACATGAACTCCAACATCAAATTCTTGCTTTGGTGGAAAGACGAGCTTGTATTGTTTCACACATGTGGAATGATTAAATTAGATTTCACATGCATCATTAAATAAAAAGTCATTTTCGAGACTTCTCTATCTTTGAGTACTTAGTAGGAGTTTTTTGTGTTCCTACCAGGTACCTACCATGTTCGTACCAGATTTGACACTGTTTGTTCTTCCTACCAAATACCTACTTGATTCAATACTTTGTAGATTTTATATCACATGAGTTGTTATTACTTTCTAATGCATTTGCATTTACTTTTAAGACTTATAATTATTTGTAAACATGATATTTTGGAGAGACTAGATTTCGAACCTAAAACCTCTCTCCTTTACTTCTCTTGTACTAGTTAGCTATTAGAACAATGTTTCCTACAAGATACCTACCAGATTCTTACCAAATTTGACAATTTGTTTTTCCTATCAAATTCCCTCCAAGTTCCTACTAGAAACATATCAGGATCAATTTTCTATTTTTAATTACTTTCTAATGCATTTTCATATACTCTTAAGACTTATACCAATTGAGTGTAGCTTAATTTATACATCTCCCAAAGTAGAGGAGAGAGGTTCTGGGTTCGAAACCTAGTCTCTCCAAAAATCCATGTTTCTAAAAAAATTGTTGTTTGTTTACTGCTTTTATACTAGGTAGTTAATAGAGTTACTCAGGAACTACCAGTTCCCTACCACATTATTTAACAGGTCTAAATTTTTATGTTGCTTTTGTAGTAGTTTTTCATCAGAAAAGTTAGTTTGTTTCATTCCCACTAGATTCCTGCAATTTTCCTGCCAGATAATTGTATTTTTAAGATCTGTGAATCGCTCATGCTATGTATGTACCAATTTCCTACCATATTGAATCTTTTTATCTATTAATTTGAATCTAATATGCATTTGTAGTTACCTCATTCTGATGTGTTTGAACTTCCTCTTCTACTATCTTTTACGATGGTGATTTTCTGATTGTAAACTTTTGTTTCTTTGTTGGTTTCACAACAACGGTTTGCTTAGCTCCTCTCTTCAGTTCCATTGTCGCTATATTTTGCAACAAATAAGTGTTCAGAGAAGTAGAATACAAAACCGTTATTCAAATAGATTTAAGTTTCAAATATTTTACCTTTTATCGATGAGAAGTAAATAATTAGTTTGGAAAAGATGATTTGATTTTGAATATTTGATTTCATGTTGAAAATGTCTAAAATAGTGAGATTTGAGATGGGCGAAGCTATTGAAATCAAGGAAACCGTTTGAGAACGCGAGCTGGTCAAAATGTTGAGCATAAAGAAGCTGAAAGATTGAACGAGAACGTAAAGTTGAATTTCCAATTACAAATGCATCCTTGTGCATGATATCTATTCATTTTTTTATTGTAGCACTTTATGTCGTTTCTTTTCCTTTTTACGCATTTCTTCGAGTATTGTATTTTCCATATATTAGTATTTTCCAGAAACCTAAATTTAAGATGTCCATATAATTGACCACCGACAGAAGGCATCAAGTAATTTATCATAACACATTTACTGGAAACATGAACAAGTAACTGAGGCTGTACCACGAAACCAAACTCAGATGCGTTTCTTAAAACTGTTGCAAATTAAAAAAAATTAACCCTATAAATCATCCAATTGCAAGTTATAAAAATTTGCTTTCGGTTTCATCAAAATGTTTTCTCAAGGGTACATCATCCCAACTGTGTAAAAGTTGGGCAACCGCTATCAGAATTTCTGCCTCAGTTTATTTTAGTCCAAAAATAAGTAAACTTTTCTTAACAAACACCACAACCTTTCAACAGAGCCTGCTCAACTAACAGTGGCGGTGCCAGAACTCTTAAGGTCAGGAATCGCCTCAATAATTTTTGAATTTTAATTTTTTTTAAAAAGCACGAACAAAAAATAAATTAAATTAAAAGTAAGTCATGATAATTAAAATGATACATCTTTCAACTAATAAATTAATTGTACTAATTAGACAAATAAAAATCAACATCCATTTTTACGGGATGGTGATACAAACCAAAAGAACTACAAATCGGTGGCAAATATTTTTTACGGGATCTCAACTTCATCTTCAATAGTGAGAACAATCAATGAAACACAATAAATTCAGGTGCAACAGAATGTCTACTGCAACTCGTTACAAACTAAGATAATTTAAATTACTATGGAAAATTTAAATGAAGAAATTACCAGTGAAAGTTGTCTAATTGGAAGCTATATAGTAGTTCATTCAAAAACAAGCTAATCACTCATCATATCCTCTCCTGTTCGAATAGTAAAAACCAAACATGAGTTATTGGCTTAAGAAATAAAGAATGATTAAATTAACAATATTAATGAAAAGTTTAAAACAAAATAACAGAGTAATTAGTTCTCATTTGAGCCAAAGAAGCAACAATTGTGAGATTACTACAAATCACTGATTAACAAAATGACTTTTATTAAACTATTTAAAGTAAGCAAATTGCATACAAAAAATATACAAAATGAAAATGGAGACAACAACTTCATGTTGTTTACGGAGTTTTTCATGTTGTCGCTTCAATGGATATAATTATATAAAGAACCCTCAAAAACCCAAACCTTGATAATTTAATTCCCATAGGAAACACCGTTGATTTTGTTTAACAAGAAGCACAAAACTTGCATTTTGTATGTGCAATCAAATATGATTAAGCCAAAAATAAAGTAGGCAATTAAACCTTATGAAATCCTAATCCAAATCAGAGCAAGGAAAAAGAGTAGTTTTCAGTTTTCACATCCTTCATCAGTACTTTTACTTCTAAAGAAAGTAATGGAAATTAGAGAAAAGTGGTTGAAGAAACTCACCAAAATTCAATTAATCACGTTTTCAACGTCACCACAAGGAGATGGGTACTTTATTTTCATATTTCCTAAAGTCAGTCAAAATTAAATAATTAATCATGAATAAAGTTATAAAAGTAGCATGAATTTTTTGGTACAAACTCTGTAAAGTATCATACTCAAATTCCATTTTCTAAAATGTCTATCATCATTTACAATTCGATGGAGGGGCTCAGTTGAGAATCATCAAATATACAAGCCTCATAAATACCGAATTCTAAAGTAGGATGTTATCATTACAAAATAAAAAAAACTCAATTTCTAACCAGTAAGCGCTAATAATAATCCTTAAATTACCCAAACATAAAAATAAAGGTTTTGAAAATTAGAGAACTAACCAAGGAAGGTGGAAAGAACAACAGCAAATTAAACCAGAGGCGGATCGGCGACAAATTAGCTGGGTCTCGAGTCTTGAGGGGTGGAGTGGAGGCAAAACTCAGACCATCATCTTCTTCCATGGTTTGGAGAATTACAAACCTTAAAACCAGTGAACCTGTCAACTAAGCAGTGGTAATGCAGACTGAATCAAATTTGCCAATTTGCGCCTCAAACTCAACAGAGTATACTTCAGGGTTTTGCAGCTTATTTCGTCTACAGAGATCTCGTCCTGCTGCAATCCATGTAATTGCCTCTCCAAATACCTTCTAATACTAGCTTCTGCAACACTAATAAGGCTGAGAGAAGCATTGGTGTGCATGAATTTTGCGATATAAAAACCTGCTAGGATCGGCTGCTCAGCTTTCACAAGTTCCGCTACCAATGCTGGAAACAATATTTTTCCCAAAAAAATCGCAGGCTCAGGCTCTTCATGTTGGTTCCTTCCTTTTTCATTGATTCTTGATAGCTGAGCTTGCTGATACTGACGACAAATATTGCCAGCTAAGCAGATAAAAAACGAGAAAGTGGTTTCGTACGAAGATTTGGTTAATATAGTTGGCATGATCCCAGAGGATAATATCAGAATCAACAGCTCGTGATCGCTGCTAACTGTATCTGGAATAGCTCCTTGTTTTAGCTTGTTTTCTACTACTGCCAAACATTGTAACTGAATTGCTTCATATGGCAGAATTAGAAACAACTTCAAGGCCACAATACAATCGATGTCGACTAAAACTTGATTCAGAATCCTCGCACCATCTTCATCCACCAATATTCCGTTAGATTTCGAAAAGGATTCGTCGATCAGTCTCATCACATCTGAAAATCGTGATCGGGCAATTAACTTCTTGAAAACCTCTGTCCAGCACAGGCGTAAAGGATGGAGAGAAAAAGAAAACGAGTTCTCTGGCTTGTCTTTCTCAACAGATTCTACTTCTTGAAAGCTTTCCCATCCTTCATCCCAGTCGTCATTATCCCAGTTGTTGTTTCCTTCTTCGTGTTTTTTTTCTACTGAAATATTTATCTCCTTGCGAACTGCGAAAAAACCTTCCCACTCTTCTAAAATGGCTACCAACACATCAAAATGAGCATCTGAACTGGAATGTTCACACAATTTCGAAAAGAAAGCGACAGCTGTCTCCACAGTTGACAGGTCATCAGGACTTATTTCTATTCCAGAAGAGATGGCTGCTACAAGTTGAGTCGATTTAAGGGCAACTAAGGTACTTGTTAACTGACGACTATTATTATCCATGTTGTCTAGCAATCCACGGCTGGAAGTAGTCTCACTCTTTATACAAGATGAAAGATATTCATCCCATCCTTCCCATGGTAAGACATTAGACTGTAGTTTTCCAGAGAACCCCTTTACATTTTTACCCCTGATTGACTCCATAATCTCTAGAACGAAAACCCGAACTTGACTTGATAGCTGAGAATTATCAGAGAATTGAACCATTCTATCCCAAACAACCTGCCTGACCCTCTGCAAATCCTCTAGTTGACCTTCCAATTTACTCAATGACAGCAGTAAATGGTAAAAACTCTGATTTTTAAAGGGTTCGGTGACCAAGTCTTCTAAAATTGGTTCCAACATATATTCATATAGATGGAGAAGACCTTGCAATTCAGAGTTTGCATATGGTCTCATTGCCTCTTTGAACACATCCGAAATGGCTCCAAACCCACAGCCAGAAAATACCATGACTTTGCAAAAAATCATCACTTCAACATCAAAGCCACCGATTAATCCATTCTTAGCATAGCCAACAATGGTTCCCCATCCCTGGCTTGGTGATACACTGTCCTCCATTACCAGCCTCATAAGAACCTTCAAACAACTCAATAACGATTCTGGATGGAACCTTACTGTTCCAGAATTGTCGTTGGATGCTATTTCCAGCATGTCTTCAGTCAATCTGACCCAAAAGTTCAGCAAGATGATAAGGCAATCCTGCCATGCCGAGTTATCGATAATACTTCCATGAGACCCGCAAACAGGTGTAATGACAGTTAGGTACTTCTTCATGATGTCTAGGGAATCAGAAGGTGCTAAAAGCCTTATGTATATTTGGGATAATTCATAGGTGTGCTCAAGTTTACAAATAAACTCCTGAAACTTTTCAGGGTTCCCAATTTCTGAATCCATGAAACTCTCCAAAGTCATAAACAAACTTAGAATATGATGCTTATACACATCCTGCCACACGATGAGATCTTCAGGGACTGAATTGCTAGATATACTGCTCAGAGTCTCCACCATATTGGCCAAGGCTTCTAAGTTTAATTCATTGATGTGTGCAAACACTTCATCCCGTAAAGATTGCAAGTTAAGACCATCTAGTGTAACAATATTCTTGAAGTTTAGGTCCTTAATAAAGGAAACTCTTTTACATTCTTTCTCAAAGACTTTGTACAGATGAGCAAAATCAAGGGGTGATAAAAATGATGAATTTGGGTTTAAATCTTGCAACGAGTCTTCCGCTCCGTTTTCCACTAAGTGCAAATAGCAGTCAGAGAGGATGCCATATATTAAAGCAAGGCGCTGCTTGTTGTGGCCATCAATTGCAGGGTACACAACCAAGGAAACAGTTTTTATCATTTCAGAAGCACAGTTAAATATTTCTCCTTTAATCTCTGAAATTTCAGCAATAATATCAACATCAGTCCAAACCTCAGAAACAAGAATGGCACTTAGATAACGAAGTAGAACCTGCGAACAAAGAAAATAGGTGGTATACTTATTCAATCGTTAAAAGGAAGAAACACTAAACTTGCATAAAATCAAGGATGAAGTAAGGCAGATCGTTATACCTCAGTGTGATTCAAGCCATATGTATCAGCTAATCTCAACACATCCTTCACGATATGCTTCTTTTCAAACTTTGCCGATTCAGTCAGAGAGAAAACAGCATTTTGAATGTAATCAGATTCACCAGACAGAAAGCGTACAGTTTCAACCCCTGGAATAATTTGCTCCAACACCCTGGAATGTTCGGCTATGCGCTTTTTATCTTCTAGTTGGAGTTTCCATTGCCTCCAAAAAGTAGATTGTACTTCATCAATCTTGTTGATCTCATCTGAATTCAAAACAGAAAATGGGAAACAAAACAAACCGTCATGGCTTGAAAATAAAGGCTATCATGCAATGTAAATAAAGCAACAAAAATGAGCAAGGCAAGAAATTGCTCCATTTTGAGGATGGGACTATGCAATGAATGGTCCTGATTTTTGTTACATGTCAAAATTAAGTGGTCTAACTAACTAATTTTACACATCAGTCAGTGAGCATGTTACAAGTTTGTCTATTGGAAATTGTGCAACCGCAGATTTCAAATATCAAAATTTGCAAATTAAGGAGTCAAATAGGTTATTTAATATAGGTAGGGGGATCACAGGCTTTATGAAGTACACTGTTATTTATACATTCAACTACATTAGATAAGGATAAATGATTATAAGTAAAATTACTGTGAAGTAAAAAATGAAGATCAAAATACGTTACCAGAACTAAGCGACATATGCTTCTCCTCAAACTTTGTCACTAGCAGCTCCCTTCTCTGATGAGGACCATTGCACTCGACTTCAAAGTTATGCAGTGAACTGTAAGTCATCCCCACATTCATGATGCTACAAATCTCTCTGTAATTTTTCCTTATCCTGAGCTGTTCTTCAATTACTTCCACTCCACTAAAGGCATCAACAAGATTCAACAACATAGAGCATCCAATGATGTCCTCTTCGTCTGTGACAGGAGGTTCTATTATTGATTTTGCCAGAGAGGCAATGACACTGTCTTTCGGAGTAAAGCCATTTCTAGCCAACCAGGAAATTATAGTCATAATTGCTTGCGTGCAAATGCTCACATATAATATTCCAGGAATCATTTCAGAAGCATGCTTCTTATCATACTCTGTTTTTCTGCTCAAGTCAAGCAACCATGGAAGCTGTGACGCAGCAAAAGATAAAATCTTCCCATTTTCTCTCAAAAATGTGTCTGAATCAGTTCCGCTCACAACAGGAAAGTTCTTTGCAACAGAAGAAAGGATAGTTTTTACTTGCATTAAATAAGCTTCATTATCTTGAGAGCTTGCTTTGTCAATCAATTTGGAACAATCAATAATGTCGACTGGAAATGGCATAGTTGGGGCGTCTTGAACTTGGAAATTAGGGGAGCTTGTTCCCGTCAGTTTCATTAAAGAGTCACACTGGCTCTGCGTATCTAGATCTTTCCAGGCATGAAGAATCTCGCCAATTGACTCCTCATCACAGTGGCTCAAAGCAAAACCTAGTAACTCCTTACGAGATTTTATATCCATATTTTCAAGAGCAGGACCCCTGGCAATTGCAGCACATAAATCCCAAACAAGACCATGTCCTTTTTTAGCCAAAGCAAGGCAGAGATCAAATGCCAATTGTAGATCGCCAGCAACAGCAGCCTCTCTAGCAATAGCCTCCTCAACAGAGGATATATCATCAGGAGAGTTCAATCCAAGAAGTTTAGCAACTTCAACAAGTTCATCAACTAGTAGATAAGCTCCAGGCTGACTGGTGATAGCCATCTTTACTATTTCCATGGGATCCCGCATCTGCCTGAATTGCAAGGGCAGAATAGTCACCCCAAGACTTGGAAGCTTAACAGTGAGTGCCTCAATCGTATCAGCCTCTGCTTTCACATGTCTGCTTCTTGGAAACAAATTTAGGCATTCCTTTGCCTTCCATATCTGAAAATTGTTGCAGAAACACACTCTAACAATAATTAAAATTCGTTCATAATGCAATGAAAAAAGTACCTGACTGCAGTAGAATCTTTAAAAATAACAATTTGATGCAACTATCAGAAAAGTAAGGGAATTGCTACAAAACATAAACTTGTTATTTATGATGCAAAATTCCTTAAAATTTGACTTTTTATGTACTTCAAGTCAGAATCAACAAAATCAAATCCCGGAAAATGCTAGATAACTAATTTTTTTACACTTGAAATAAGAATAACAAGAATTTTTATGATAAATATATTCTATTTCATCTAGTTGGAGGATCACAATTGTTTTGTTTTTGTCTTTATGGTAGGGATTAAATTTGTTCTAAGTATGGACCTCATAATGTATTTTTGATAACACAAGGACTAAACAGCGTAGTAGGTAGAAGTCCAGGGACTAATAAAATTTTTACCCAAAAGTCATGAGAATAAAAGCATAATAAAGATATAATGGCGTAATTGTACGCATATCAATTTATAACGAATTCAATCCTCCCCAAGAGAAATTTCCATTCCAGGCATAAGACTTCGGAATTGCAAATATATTCTTCAAAATTTAAGAAATTCACTCATTCCAAATGGAGTGCAAGGCCAAATAAACTCAGAGTCATTAAGGTATGTTCTCAACCTCAAAATGCATCTCTTATCAGCTCACACCTAATAAAAAAACTTCTTCTATAGTACATAAATATGTGTCAAGGCATGGTATATGAAGTCAAAAAAGGTAAGAAGTTGCAAAATAGGACTAACAAAAATATATCTTATCTAGTTTATAAATTATTTGAAGACGTGAAAATACTTTAATAACAACCCTAAACATAGCATGACATAAAGTAAAAAATATTAGTTTCTACTATCATAAACATAGCATGACATACACTTGGTAGATATCACTATCATAAACCATAATAGAACAAAAAATTATTAGTGTCTACTTACTTCTGAGCATGACAGACTAGAAGCTGAGAAAAATATTTCCCGCGCAGCTTGAATGACTAGATTTTCTGCTTTCTCTGATGACAAGGCCACAGAACTTGTACCTTTTAGATAGTTTCTTGCAAGAGAGAATCTCCCTGCTTTTAGCAGTCCTCTGCAAAATTCTGTTAGCATATACTCTGGATCAAGGAAATTAAAAGCCTTCTCCTGCAAAGTTTGCATATCACGCCACAAGGTTGCCCAGTCACTATCTGATCTACCAGGCTGCTGTCTGACAAATTTTGAAAGCATTCGGCGAAGAATCTGTTTTACACCTTTTTCGTCTGCATGAGCCTCAAGGAAGAAACTCATTGGCTTTGGGACCTGAGTAATAAAAGTTACACTGCAATCAAAACCATAAAATAAAATGGAATTGTCAAAATGCATTGGGAATTTGAATAACTAAATCTCATAATTTTAATTGGCAATGATACTGAAGAAACTGTTTTTATCTCATACTCGTTATTTTTGTGACATAATATCGTGTATCAGAACTATTTACAATTCTGCGAAATAATGGTAGGAGCCTCCATAAAAGGATTACTGCAAAGGTAACCATAACCTAAAATCATAGACATTCTGTCCCAATCAAAGAATTACTAGGTTATAACCGAATCCCTGCAAGTAGAAGGTCTCACTGATTCTAATTATACAGTAGCTCCCAAAAATGTGCTGCTCTACTGTTTATTGTGTTATTTTAGGAGGCAATCTTGTTTCTTGGGATATGCAGGTTGTGTAATTGGACTATATGATTTGCAATTATAGATGTATGAGACTTGCATATGTACATGTATCCTTTCAGTTGACTAAAGAACATTTCATCCTAAATTTCTCTCTAATAACACATTCTATCAACACCGAGAGAAAATTCCAACTCTCCAGCAGTGGGATGGCAGAAAAACCAAACCTGATAAAACGTCAAAAGCATTCCAGCTTCAATGTGTCCTTCAGCAAGCTTCACTCTTTCCTCAAGGTTGTTGGTATACCTTTCAGAATCTGTAATTAAAAAAGTTTCATTTCAATGTTCAATAATGAAATTTTTAGCATCAAAACTTAACATAAAGTAGGAGAAGTAACTACACAATTCTATCTACAGAAGAAATCTAGAATAAGTTTATGAAATCCACATAAATGGCCAGAAAACACAATTCTGAATACGATTAAAGAGCAACCATTGCTTCAGATAGTTGCTTTCCAAGATAAGAAAACAGAATAGAAGTCACATGCCAACATGAAGTACAACCCCATTAACCCACACCACAAGACAAAATCATCAACAGGATGATGGTAACACAACTCTTCTTTATAGAGAATCAAACACAACAAATTAAATAAGAGAACAAATGGACAGATTAAGCAACTCAAACAAACACTAGAATGGATATATAATCAACACAAATTTACAGTACAACACAAACCTTGCTTTTGCGGAAGCTTTGACAATATGGCAGCCAATATGCTCCATCTATCAGTAACTGTACACATATATACGCATTGCAAACCACAGTCCACAGCTTCAATCTCATCCTTGAAGAAACCTTTACTTTGCAACTCCTTGCATCCTTCATCAATAACCATCAAACATATGTCTAATTTATTATCCAAAGCAATCTCCTTAAGCCACCTCACTAAAAATGACTCCTCGCCCAAAGAAATATGGTTATTGCTAACTTGATCTTGAGCAATAGAGTTCAGGTTAGAATACCCATATAGCATAAAAGGAATTGCCATATCATGCAACTTTTTTATTACAGTTTCTTCATTGACTTCCTTGAGCATCATTCTGAATTTCTCGTAATCAGATAACTTTTCCCATTCCACGAGGCTAATACTAATACATATATCACCATAAGTCTCAGCAGAGTAAATGAGCTGATGTAAGTATGAAATATTTTTGTGAAACTGCTGTAACTCAAAGATGCCTTTTTGAAAGGCCAAGTCAACAAGGACGAGGCAGTTTTCCAGCTGGCCACTATAGCAATCAATATCTCTAGCTCTATTCATATACCAAAAGTTGAGATCATTAGTCGATGGCCAAATGTAGCCTGTGAACCGTTTGACAATGGGCTCTGTTCTGATCTGAATACCGAACTCATAAGTATCAGGTAATCTGTTGATAAAGCTTAACATCTCTTCACATTCAACCCAATCTTCTTCCCTGAGAGAAACACCAAGGGAAGGGAACCTTCCAGGCAGAAGCTGTGAATATGTTTGAACAGGAATAGTTTCTGGTATAGCAGCCAATACTTGTAACATTGAAGGGGAAAGAGAATAAGGATGGCGTTTAAAGAGAAGGTTCAGAGCACCAATCTTTCCACTCTCAGCAAGAGATACAGCAGCTTCACTCAAAGGCAAAACACGAAATTTACCATATTCCTGCATGGAAAACCTGCAGTATACTATACCGTTAGTTGGTGGAAACTGACAGGACATTGGATGCTTAGCCATAGGTGTTAGAGGCGCAAGAGGGACAGCTTTGCCCGAAGGCACGCCCGAAGTCAAGGCGCGCGCCTGAGGTACATTAGGCCAAAAAATTTACAAAAAATATTTTGCTTACAAAGTGAAGTTAGATGCAATTACAACCAAAAAAAAATCTAAGAGAATCGTTAGAGGTACATATACATGTAAAATTAACATATTGCATAAAGAATATCTAGCCTTGAATTAATCTAACCTTAAAAAGGAATTGAATTAGGAATATCTACCATTTATTATTTTTATTAAAACTCTTAAAAATAGATGGAAAATACATTAAAGTTAAAACCATTAAAAAGAATTGTTGGACTTGTATATACATGTAAATTTTACATGTTGTAGTTGTATTAGGAATATCTATAA
This sequence comes from Euphorbia schlechtendalii, assembly GCA_949673415.1. Classification (NCBI taxonomy): domain Eukaryota; kingdom Viridiplantae; phylum Streptophyta; class Magnoliopsida; order Malpighiales; family Euphorbiaceae; genus Euphorbia; species Euphorbia schlechtendalii. The sequence goes on from CATIWQ010033936.1 coordinate 17,510, forward strand.
TTGAGTTAATTTAGCCATAATAAGAATTGAATTAGGAATATCTAGCTTTATATTATTATTACAACTCTAAAAAATGGATGTAAAAAACATATTTATGCAAAATTAAACCCCTTAAGATAGAAGTGTCCTTGAGGCACGCCTCGCCCTTGAGGTGCACTTGAGGCATGCCTATTGGACACCACCTCGCCTGTCATATGCCGAGGCTCCAAGGGTGTCGCCTTCGTGAGGCACACTCGAGGCGCGCCTTTAACAACTATGTGCTTAGCGAAACAGAAATAAGTTGATTGCAGACTCTAACCATAGCATTGTACTTCTGTTCAATAGTTTTCCATATTGACTCAATGATGATTAACAATTAACGAATGGACAGGTACAAAACCTACGCCGGTCACTTCAATTTGAGGGAAAGAACTAATAAAAATGATATGCACTGAACTGCAGCATTACTGGTATATGTTCCTTTCCATCAATCCGCAGCAGGCTAGGCTAACAAAATAAGCTAGGTAGAATGACATTGATTTTTTTCTCATGCTCTAATTTAATCTAGTTGTGATTTCTCCTTCTCTTCTGTGCCCAGTAAAATGTATTTTTCATTCATCATAACAAACTTTTAGCACAAGACAGAAAAAAAATTTACTGCCAAAATTTGTACATGGTATGAAAATATATGCAGTTGAAAGCATTTTCCAAAATCTCAGTGATAATTACAACTCCGACATCAAAGAGTTATTTTATCGTCAAGACATTCAAAGAGTATCATACCTGCCCATGTTTATCCCAAGAAACGTCTCAAGCCTATCTCTAAATTGCAATAGCTGAAGCCTAGCCAGGCTAAAATCCCAGATTTGGCTCCTTTCATCATCTTGTAATCCTGAAAATCGATACTGATCAGTTGCACGCAACCCACATGCAAGTAATGCTTTCATAGCATCTTCTGTTGGTCCTACATTGTTAGTGCATTCAGTAAGAACAAAAACAGGATCCTTAATGCTTGATAAGAACATGTTTATTTCATGTATTCCTTGGCAAGAACTCAACCATTGTGATTTTAAAACTTCATCACTGTCCAAACCATGTTGACTGGCAAAGTCAAACGCCTCCTCATACTTATGGTTATTGATTAAGACACTGTACATTTCAGAAATTGTTCTTTGTGAAATTGATATCAATCTCCACTGCAGCCTGGAAAAGTCAAACTGATCACTTGTATCTTCAGTTGTTCTTCCAGGATGCAAGCCTCTTGATTCTCCACTTTGACTGGATGAAATTTCCCTCTCTAATGGTAATTTTCTTTCTAAGACAAACAATTTCCCTGGAATCTGTTGAACTCTATCTAAAACAGGCATTGAATATATGGAATCGTTTTCCTTAATTTCACACCCTGTAAGAATATTCAACATTAAAATGATTCCACCCCTCCTAACAAGAGTCACAGTGTGATCAGACCACCATGTAAAATCCACATTATCGCTTAAAAGTTCTTTCTTTTTGTTTGTTAAGCCACTGACCATCTGTGAGCCAACTCCTCCAATAGAAAAGCTTGAAAGGGAATTATGCATTATATCTAGCTGAAGAATGTGCAGGTATCCTGCTACATCCAAAGTAGCAATATAGTTTCCCTGTGGTGACATTAGCACCTTTGGATATGCTATGTGGCCTACATAATTCTTTGGTTTGTTGTATACCCCTTCAAATTGCACAGAGGACAGTAGCTGCAGATCCACATTCTGAGATACACGCCAAAGCGAAAGGTCACACGATCCTGCAAGAAATAAAATAATGATCATCATACAATAAGACGAAAATGATGAGCAAACAGTTCTGCAATCTAAATGTATTTGAAGAATAATAGAAATTGGATTTTTCAAAAATTCAGACTCAGAGCAAGGGTAAGTCAAGTGGGACCAAGGATGCTATTAGCAAGTTTATATCTTCACAGGTTGCAAACAAATAAGGGAAAAAATTAAGTACTTCAACACATTAACATGGTTTAAAAAACCAAGGCAGATTTATAGTCAACAACATGCTTATATATGGTAGCCATCCACAAAATGCAGACAAATCTTATGCTACAGAATCAAGTACAACAAATACAAATAGATCTTCAAACCAATCCTTCCCTGAATCGTAAATTGACAATAATGTTTCCTAAAAATACCTTGACTCACATGGGAGGGTTGTGGGGTACCAACAGTAAGAAGAAAAGAATGATCAGCATCATAGTCAAAACAGTAAATGTCCTTGGGGAATGGTCTCTGCATGGCTAACCCGCTTTTTGATGTGTGCTTGGACGAAATAGATGCAGTATGCTGTTGGCTTATCTCAATATGATGAAGAAATCCATCTGCTGTAATAACAATGAAGCTGCACCTGAAAACCTCTAAGATTTAATTATAGAAACTAAATTCAGGAACTTCACAAGGCATATGCAGATGTTCTCATGCGCATTCCAAGAGATAAATTTATTAAAAATTAGTAATTTGTAGAAAAATCGAGACCTGTAACTAACAGGAGAGTAACAGAATAACACTTACAAAAGAGATACTTCAGCAACAGCTTTGTCCCAAGGGATCAAGCCTATAACTGGAGAAGTTGTTTTTAAATCTCTTTTACTTATTTTCATAACCTCTTCAGCATTTACTTTAATAGAGTAAAGTGTATCGGTGTCATCAAGAATTCCAAGAATATCATGAGATTCTGACCAAACTCCGTAAGTAAACAAACCAAGGCTACTACCTGGATCATTAACAGAGGTTAGAATTAGAACCATGTCAGTAAGAAGAAGGAACACAGTCACAAAGTAGAAGAACCAAAAATTAGCCTAATTTTTTTCCCAGGATTTCATAAATTAAAACCAATATATTGTATGTCTATTTAAACCCGAGCATCAAACACTATTGTTCAGTTTCCAGTCACAATAATGGGTTGTGCAACAAAATAATTCTAATCTTGTTATTTCATTCTTGAACTTCTTGACTTTTTGTCTCGTTAACAACATTCTTCTAGTATGGTATCATTATGGCATAGCCAAACAGATTGACATAACATATTGTTAAAGACTAATAGTGGGCATAACGAGCTTCTCATAAACAGAATTTAAGTGAGAACTGAATATAATATTCTTGATCAATTTCAAGTGAGAAATTGAATTTTGTTGCATCTAAAACCAAACCTAAACCAGGTGGCTTCAGTGATGAGTGTTTAAACAAAAATATATAATAATACCATGATGAAATTTAGTAATACAAATAAGCTAGTTTCTCAAAATATCACATGTCATAATCAAAATTTTCTGCTACCAAACATTGATAGTATACCTATTAAACCTACTTGTAAAAATGCCACACGGCTGCTGGTAGTCATCCTCTTGCTGAAAAATTGTAATCTGGCACCCAGTAGCAACAGCCACTGTTTCACCCCTAGCAGAGATAATCAAGAGGATGGGTTTCTTAACTCTTGATGGATTCCTGTTACCCCTCCATTTCTCCTTCAGTTGACTTAAACCTTTAGAGTTGTATTAAGAGGGAGGGGAAATCCCCACGATTAGTGACTAAAACAAGTGCAGGGTACACATAAACAACATGTGATTTAAGGTGAAATCATTTAGCGAATCAATGAACTCTAGCACAATCTCCAGTTAAGGAATGAAACTTTCAATAACTCGGAAAAAAAAAATTAACGGAAATTGAAGAAACCTGGAGCTGAGAAGACCGATGCTAAAACCCCTCTACCACCTTCAGAACTCTGAATTCCATTCAAGGAAAAGAAATGGGCAGTAAAAACTGGGATCAGGGATTTGAATCAAATAAGGGAGAAAGAAAGCAAAAGCAGATCTGAGATGGACCTTAAGGGATTGAGGAGGGTAACTGCCGGAGGCATGATGCCGAGTCTCGAAAAAGACATGTTCTCCTGTGGCTTCTTCCATTTTCCCGGAATCGGAGATGCGGTGAGGGCACTCCGGCTCAACTTAAATTCCAGCCGATAACCAAATCAATCCTAATAAGTGATCGAGTAAATAAAAATTGATACCGACAAAGTTTGTTTAATTACACTGTCCAGTAGATTTTATTTTCTTCTTTACGAATGAATCATAATTTAGTAATCAATTCAGTAAAACTAAACTAAAAAAAATCAATTCAATTTCTATATAACTAACTAATTTTTTATAATCCTATATCAATTGCATCTACTTCGGTTCAATATATCAATTTATAGAAAAACACCCTGATTCTATGACCCTAAAATTAAAACAAAAAACTAACAAAATCTCAATTTCATAATTAACTTCAATTCAAAATGTTATTTTTTTATTCGAATTTCAACAAAAAAATCTTTGATGTCATGCAAGACAGTGGCACATGAAGGCAAAGTCACCACAAGACGTATCCATTCTAAGGATGGAGTCGCGACAAGATAGTGGTACGACAAGGATGAAAGTGCAGCAAGATAGTGGCACGGCAAGGTGAAGCCATGGTAAGACAGTGGCATGACAAGGACACGATAAGACAGTAGCGTGGTGTGACAAGTTTAAGTCGTCGACAAGATCCTGTGACAAATTATTCACTCATATGTGCATGTGAATGAACGAATGTGAATGCTCGCATGTATGTTATGTACTTGGTTAGTTAATTGTTTGTATGTATGTATATGCATGAGGATGTGATATTTCTTTGATTGCTTTGGCCCGGCTAGCTAATGCTCGTGGCGATTAGGCAAACTTGAGTGGTTGATGTGGGATTCCTTTGGACTAATGATAAGGATATACTTGGGTCCAAGCCGAAGTTTGATTTGTGGTTGGATCACAACCTAATTTGAATCTTGAATCTAGTTCTGAGTAGATTTGGATGAGTTACCAAACTTTTTACACTCAGATTCCTCTTTTGAGTGCCATTAATCATACTGACATTAGCCTCGACTTGATCCATTGTTTATCGAGCCTCAAAGCTTGTTCAACTGCTTCCCATCGTGACGATCCTTGCTGCGAAGGAAATCTGATGATATTCATCCTTTATTCAGGGGACAACCTTAGGACGACTTTTGAAAATTTGAAAAGATGTGACGAATTTAATTTTTTCGTTCTAATTTTACATAGATTGCCCTCACGGGTTTTCAATCTAACATTATCTTAACTTTTATTGGGACGGCCCTTTCAGGTTATTAATCCAGCAGACTCATTTCTTGCATAGGCTATCCTTTTCGGATTTTTAGTCTATCTTTTTCTTTTCTTCTTTTTTTGCAAATGTCTTGCGTTGTTTCTCAACACAGCACACATGTATTCAATTAAAAATAATATACGTAACAATTCAACAATAATGACGTTTTTATGAATGATAACAAGGGTACAAAAATATCAAATAATATAACCCTCTTGCCAATTGCCCTTTTGGGTTTTCAAGCTTACAGTTAATTGTTCTCTCATTATCCTAATTTTTTCCCGAAATATCTTTTTCTGGTTTTCACTTTGACAAACTATTTAGCAAAAGTATACCCTACATTTTGCTCAAATGTATGAAAGAAAGACAATTGACGATCTTGCTCGATGAATCTCTTTTTTATATTATATTGCTTTTCAAATTTTAATTCTTTAACCTAAATGTGATAGCGCTTAAAATGATCACGGTGGATTAGATTCACGAACTCATTATCATGTCCATCACTTTGACTTATATCTTGTTAAGGATTTTCTTGATCTTGAATGGGCCTTCCCAATTGGGCTTGAACTTCCTCCTAGCATCCACATTTGAGGGTTTTAGTTGTTTTTGGGTCTTCGGTTTTTAGAGGCTGCTTCTGATGCTTGGCTTTGTTGTTGTAGGCTCCGACCATGGGTATATCTACAAGTTATCCAACGCATTCAAACGATGCTCATTGATCATGTTCAGTTACTTGAATCTGGCTCTAACCCAGTCTGATTCTTTCAACTTATCTTCCATAGCTATCCCTTAGAGATCCTACTTCGCTTTTTACTAGGAAAACAACTTCCATCCCGTAGACTAAGGAGAAAGGAGTTTGATCTTTTGGTGTACGCACATTGGTTCTATACCCCCAAAGCACTAGGTGGTCACCATCTTGGATAAGATCTTCTTAATTGACTTATTTGCTGCTTCCACCACCCCATTAGCTTAAGGTATGTAAGGTGAAGATCGGTAATGCTCAATCCCATATTATTGGTCCACATAACCTTAAATAATCGTGCAGAGTGGGTGAATGTATATTAACTTGTTCTTTTTATGATTTAAAAATTGATTGCCAAGTTATTTTAATGTGTGTTGAGTATATTATGTTAAGTGCAAATTTAAGGCTAAAAATACAAACTACTCAGATTGTGTTGACTTAGTTTGTCTGCAAACTGTGCTGAGTAAAACTTACTCAATTCAGGTTGATTTTCAAGAAAATTAAATAGAGAGAGATATGATGTATGAGTGCAAATATTGTTAAAGATATAATAAAGAGTTAAAGAAGGAAAACACCTATCCTGGTTCGGCCCCTAGCCTACCTCTAGTCCATGGATTCCTACTCCGAGCTTCAATCCACTGGTGTTTATTTTCTTTAAATAAGCAAAGCAGCCTTTGACAGCGAGCAGACAAGATTACAGTAAGCACCTTTCTTACTAACTACCTCTTAACTCAGTTTAGGTACCCTTCCTAATCTGACTCAGATAGATTTTTTAATTAACACTGAACGATTAGAGGATTTCAACTTACAGAACATTGCATCCTTTACAGATGAATAGCTTAGCTAATTTCTAAACTTATCAAGATTCTCTCTACAAACAAATTTGAAATTGATGTTTGCTTTGGATTCCTTGAGTTAGAATTTCAAATGCTGTGATTGCTCTAGAAAAAGTCCAGCTCTTAGAAATTTAAGGTGATTCACCAAATTGTAAACTGATAAGTGTATAATTACACTTATTATCATGATAATTTCACACAATAAACACTATAGTTTGAGTCATTTTTATACTTCATATAAAAGATTTCACGTGGTATGTAGTTGTTTTTTATGCAAA
>CATIWQ010033953.1:0-49727 GCA_949673415.1 Euphorbia schlechtendalii
GTCCCTTCTACTCTGCACCAGAAGATAAAACTTATTCATAAAGGGAGGCCGGTGATGATCGAGGCTGATGAAGAATCAATGATGGCTGCTGCTGCATTTGAGGAGAGAAAAATGCAAGGGCTGAGGGTGGTAACAGCCACAAAAGAAAAGAAGAAGGGGTGTGAAACTCAGAAGGGATATCTCTTCTTCCCTGTAAGCTTGAGAACTCAAATGAAGAAGCAGGGTTTTATCCTTGGGAAAGGCTTGGGAAAATATCATCAAGGGATTATCAAGGCCATCGACCCTATTCTTATCACACCTAGATTGGGCATGGGTTTCACCTTGAGCATGAAAATGTACAACCACAAACAACCCATGTTCTGTAACATGGTAAGCGTCTACGAGGCGAAAGGCACTAAGGCATACTTGGGGGAGCTGGAACCGACAATCCTGAATGGGGAGGAAGTCAAAGGTAGACCCGATGAAGTACTTATGCCAGTCACCAACACTAGTTGGAAAACTCTCATGGTGGTTATTGCTATTATCTAAATTCGACATTGAATATGTGACCAAAAAAGTCATTAAGGGACGAGAAGTCTCTGAATTTTTGGCAAATCAACCCGTGGACTTTGATTACATTGAAAATCTAGAATTTCCTGATGAGCAACTAGCATTAATAGAGGACACAGGTGCAGAGTGGAAAATGTTCTTCGACGAGGCAATGAACAGGAACGGAGCTGGCCTAGGGTTTGTATTGATAACACCACAAAATGAGGTTATACACCTTTTCAAACGATTGGAATTCCCAGTAACAAACAATAGGGCAGAATATGAGGCTTGCCAATTTGGGTTATAGGCACTGCAAAAGGCACGGGCAAGAGAAGTATCGGTGGTTGGAGACTCAGCTCTGGTCATAAAACAAGTCATTGGCGACTGGGAAATAAGAGAAGAATCACTCCGTCCTTACGTGGAAGCAGTATGGAAAACCTCGCAAAAATTTTCCAAACGCATCTTCAAACACGTACCCAGGGATAAAAACCAAATGGTAGATGCACTCACTACACTAGCCTCGATGTGAGAGGGCCCTAGAACTCAGTCAATCAAACCCGTTGTACTGCAAATATCCAAAGAACCCTTCTATTATCGCCTAGTGAACACAGAGGATCAACAAGCTATTGGAAAATTGGTCCTTCGACATCATCAAATTTTTGCACACCGGGGAATGCCTAGAAGGTGTAATAGACTCTGAAAGAACCTCATTATGGTGGCTAGCAACTCAGTTCCGTCTAGTAGAAGGGGATTTGTTCAAACGAACATTAGAAGGAATGCTATTGAGATGTCTCACAGAACAGGAGGCACTATTGATAATGCGACAAATGCATGCGGGGGATTGTGGCCCACACATGAATGGGATAGCACTAGCTAAGAAAATATAATGCCAAGGATATTATTGGACAACAATAGTCACAGACTGTGTATCGGAAGTACGAAAGTGCCATGAGTACCAGATTTACGGTGACATTAGTCATCTACCCCCATCTGAACTCCATAGCTTATCTACTCCTTGGCCATTCTCAGGGTGGAGCATCGACATTATTGGAGAGATTTAGCCAAACTTGACTAATGGACATCTCTTCATTATAGTAGTAGTGGACTACTTTTCAAAATTGGTGGAAGCCAAATCTTACATCAACATCACCGCTAAGAAGATGTCCAAGTTCATAGAAAACCATATATTTGCCCGATACGGCATCCCACATCACATCGTATTAGATACTGGGGTTTAATTCCAAGGAGCCATATCAGACCTAATGAGGAAATATAGGATCGAGCACCATTGGTCATCACCTTACAGGCCAAAGCTAATGGGCCAGTAGAAGCAGCCAACAAAGCGATTAAGAAAATCTTTAGCAAGATGGTCGTTACCTATAGGGACTTAGCTGATAAGTTACCATTCGCAGTATGGGGATATAGAACGAGCATCAAAACTCCCACCAATCAAACCCCTTTCTCATTAGTATATGGGATGGAAGTAGTTTTACCGGTGGAAATGGAAGTGAAATCACTTCGAGTAGTACTGGAAGCAAGGTTAGAAGAGTCAGAATGGGCAAAGGTCATATTTGAATAGTTGAACATGATTGAGGAACAGCGGTTAAAGGCACTGGATCATTTGCAGATATACCAACAACGCATGGCTAGGGCATACAATAGTAAGGTTAGAGCCAGAAGCCAACTGTTAAAAGTAGGAGATTTGGTTTTGAAACAGACGAGACCCTTAAATGTGGATAAACGGGTAAAGTTTCACCCAAACTGGGAAGGTCCTTATGTCATTAAGAAGATCTTGAGCAAAGGAGCCACCAAGATCATGGACATGGATGGAAACGAATTAGTCAATCCAATCAATCAAGATAAGCTCAAGCGCTACCACGTGTAAAAATAAAAGAAATAAAATTTACAAAAGTGGTACACCAAAAAAGAGAGAAAAACTAGTCTGCCAGATGGCACTTGGCTACCTGGGCAACAATTAGGACCATTCTTGTATAAAAGCCAGAAATGTCTGCTAAGCTGAAAACCCGTAAAGGGCGGCGCAGGTAAAAATTAGGACACGGTGAGGAATAGAGGGAATGCGAGTTAGAAAACCTGCTCTAGGCTAACTGGAGGTTGGACTCAAATCATTGGAAAACTTGTACCCTTTTTAAAGACATTCAATGAAATGTGTTATGTTTGTAAGGATTTATGTTTATGTCTATATGAATGTGTGCATACAAAATATCACAAGTAAATAAAATAAAGTTCGACAAAATTTCATAATGTAAAAAACAATCCAAGAATAAGTAGAAAACAAATGGCGAAAGCAAATAAGATCTAAGGGTGCCAGTCATTCCACCATGCACGCTTCCTCGAAGTATGAGGAAGGGGGTCCAAACCATCTTTATCCCTTTCCCACTCACAAGACACCATAAAGTGCTGATTAGCACAGGGAGAGCCTTGATCTCACCAAGCCATCCATGATAGAATTCGTCAGTATCTGTGGTCTCCGGGGCAGTGTAATCTAGTATAACAACTCGAACGCCTACCCAAAGCCTCTGTATCGCATCAGGTATGTCAAGACCGAATTCGTGAAAATGGATCAAGCATAGAGTCTGAGGGACCCGTTGCTGACGCCCCATACTGCCTGCATAGATGAGAAGGGGAATAGGACATAACGCCAAACAACCCCATCAACAAAACACCAGAATCATGGATGTTAGTAACCACGAACCGAATCTCCAACCAAGGGCTGAGCCAACAAACCTCAGAAGCTCGGTAGGAGCCTAGAATCTTGACCCAAGCGCTTTCACTCAATGAACGATGGTCTTTCCTAGTGAAGCCTCTAGGACCATAATGCGAAGGGAGGTACCGAGCCTTCCCTAAGTGTGGATCAGCAGTCAAGCGAAGCTTCTCCAACAGTTATATCCACATTAATTCATTTGTTTAAATAAACAATGAAAATCATGAAAGAAATCCATAAGGAAAGAGAATTACCACTAGTAAAGAAAAATGATCTCCTGCTAAGTCCAGATTCACCGAAGCAGCGTCTAAGTGAACCAGACTCTCAACCAAGGCTAAAGCTGTAGGAGAAAGGCCTATTAAGAGTGGGTCAATGACCGGCAGTAATCGGAAAGGGGCAATCACTCCAACCCCATAAACGAACTCTACTAGAAGAAGTACAGTCACCATCGAAGGCCACGCTAGATGAGTACTGGGTGTAGTCTCACACCAGCTAAGGACAGCTTCAACCGGGAAGCCACCAACATCAGGGGGAGTTGACAAAAAACACCCACTGGACTCCAGGTTCCATAAACCCTTCAGCTTATCTTCACCCCCAAATTGGAAAAAAGGAAAAGCGAAGGAAAGTCTCGCGGGTGATATTGGTGTCGGCTCTTTTGGAAAAGGGAGCCCTAGGATAGCATGAAACTCCTCAACCAAGGGGCAAAGCTAGAAGTCGACGAAACCAAAAACATGAGTGGCAGGATCCTGGAACTTCAAAGTAGCGCGGATGAAAGCCATAATCATAGGCCTGGAAGCAAGTATTGAAGACCCCGTAGACTAAAGCCCTCAATCCTGCGCCAATCGAGTCCCCGAATGGTGCAGAGAAAGGCCCTAAGATGCTCGTTATGGGTCGACATCAGAAAGGAAAAGAGCTAAAGAAAATCCCTCAAAACTGGTGTTGCCTACACACATTAACCACATACATTAGGATTAACATTCATTCATACATATATGAAAAAACTTTCAAAAATTAGCAAGATTATTCATAAAATAAAACATCACATGTGAGGACCCGGCAAGCCATGGCCAAAATCCCCTTTCCTTTCATAAATCAGAAGTTTTCTTCAAAATAGAGCTAACCAAAAAGTCCGATTCAAAAAAAGGAATCTAAAACTAAAGCTAAAAGGAAACTCCTAAGCATGCACCTCCTACGCGTTATCTCCACCCACCGGATCTCGGGGCAACATGGTGGATATCTGAAAATCCTCAGCGCCTAGTCTCCTAGGAGCACCATCCACTGAACCGAACATAGGAGGAGGCTTGTGAGTGTGAAGAAAAACAGCGTCCCATTCTGGGGAGAGGAGCGGCCCAATATCTGAGCTATCAAGCAAGGAATCGAGGTCAAATGTAAGAGGCTGGTGAAAGCCTGAGGTGGATGCCCACGCTTCTGCTCTAGCCTACTCTGCTGCTGTGTTTTGCAGCAACAACTCTTAATATCGAGCCTCCAAACTCTGGTGACTAGCCTCCAAACTCTGATATCGAGCCTCCAAACCCTGATAACGGGTTCCCAACTCCTAGTGACTAACCTCAAGGTCATGATAACAGGCATCTAGACCCTGATGGCTAATATCCAGTGATTGAAAGCGAACATCGAGCTCTTAGTAGAGTCGCTCGAACTCCTCGCTCCTCGCCGCCATGTCCTACAATCATAAAACATACCACGAAAATCATATCCATTTACATAAAAACATGACATTTCATGCATCGCATATGACAGGTTGAGAAAAACAACATACCTGTGTAATCCCATCCTGTGAAAGCATCAGGTCCCTCAATGCAAAGGAATGTTGGGCCACCCGATCCATCTCCACACGTATGACCTATAAAAGGAAAGGAGTGAGTAAACAAATGTAAAGACATCCTCAAAGATCGCTTGTGATTTAAAACTCAAGTGGGTAGTGTCGGAAGGATCATAGGCCAACATGTGGTAGCTCGGGGGAAGAGGCACCTGCCGTGATGTCCCCATGGAACCCATCAAGTAGAAAGTAGAATTAAGGGGAATCATGAATCTCCCTTCAACAACTCCTGAGGAAGATATGCTCCCCCCGGTCGTAGCATTCAAATCAAGCACTCGAACCCTCATCCGGATGAATTCCTACAAAGACAGACAAGCAGTCAGAAATAAGATCAGCATGGATAAAACAGTTAACACGTTTCATACCCGATATCCCACACCAGTGCCGCTAGCACCCGCACCATAACTACCATCAACTCTTTGACCCCTAACTCAAGTAGAGGGTCACGCCTCCTCGGGCTAAGTCGGTGGGTGAAGAGGGAGCAGCCTCTCCCAAATGAAGGCATCATAGTCACCACGCTCTCCAGAGAGCCTCAAGCCATACCCCTCAAAGAATAGCTGCCGCTCTTCGGGGTTAGTAATCACCAAGTGCGCCCAAAATACTCCAGTGGGAGGCGCATGCAGAATGCGCCTATAAGACACTGGCTTAGTCTGCCAGAATTGAATATGCTCACCCAAGTACCACTCGCGGGTCCTAGGTCCCTCAAGGATGAAGCGATGGCTGTCCACATCTCGTCGAATCTCCTTCGCCATATGATAGCTCTGGAAACCCCGCTATGGGTTGCGCTCTAAATGGAAAGAAAGATTAACAAAGTTAGAATAAATCGAAACGAGATCCATCACCTGCTCAAGAGTCAATCCACAAAGATGTTGATAGCAATCAACAGAACCCAAAATATCCCCCTCGAAAGATGAACAGATCCGGGCCATACATGGAGCACCCTCCAGAGCATCGGTAAAATGTGGGGTGGGGAGGAACCGATAAAAGAAGGCCCACGACTACAAAATAAAAGGAGGTTAATTAAGATTAATCAATCAAAAATAGACATACACAAAGTAAGTAAACAATACTTGAAGAACCATGGGTCAGCAACGCAGCGCCAGTAAACGGCCCCGCACAACCAAGTCAAGGGCAAAATAAGTCTGCGCCATGATCGCCCGTGGCCAGTTAAGGCCACTAACTCCATCCAAGTTTGCTAGCGGCTCAATTAATCCATAGTTGATCTCGCTGTTTGAGACTGGGAAGAATGTCACACTCAACAGGGTGGCAAAAAATGATCGGATATATAGAGGAACCTCGACCTCGGTAATAGACTGTCGACCCGTCCAGTAGTGAAACAACACGCTATAACTCAATGCCCGGCATCTAGGGTCAACGCCAAGCAGGTTTCTATCATGAGGTTTCTATCACGACTACAAGTAGTGGGAGCCTTAAAGAATCGCTCCAAAAAGGCATCAAACCGGATCACAGTACTAGTCCAAGATAGACCGATGATCACCACGATATCAGAGTGAGTGTGGTAACCTCCCTGATCAGAAAATGGAAGGTGTGAGAAATGTCGCACCATCTCTGAGCCAACGTAACCGATGTCACGTATGGTAATAACGTAGGCCGTAAAGATCGGGCTAGAGGACCGAAACAAGCTCGAGGCGAGAAGAAGCGTGACGATACCACGCCTGGATGGTAGAATACCCACCAGTGGGACGAAGTGTGGGGGACTACAAAATAAGTCAAATAATACATTTAACATAAAAAGCTACGAGAAAAACACCAAATATATTTTCTTTCAATTTCTTTTGAATAATTTAAATCCAAAACACGTTTGGATTTTAAATCTTGATTATTTTAAAATCGTTCTTCTCTTACGTTTCTACAAAAAAAGAAAATCCACAGATATTCTCGGGTCTAAAATAAATTTAGAACCTGAGTCTTATTATCTTTTGGACAAATATTTTTTTCAAAGATCTTCGGATAAAAAAAATGTTTGGACTTCGAGATTTAATTATTTTCCAATATCTTTCACCTAAAAAAATATAAATAATAAAAAATAAAAAAATAAAAATATACAATAATTTAGTAGAGGAGCGACCGGGGACCTGAGTGGTGCCGCTGGAAAATTCCGACGAGCCATTAGGACTGCGCCAGGCATCTCTGGAAAGGGACCCGAAGGGCCCTCACTAGAGACTCTAGCAAGGGTCCTAAGGGACTCTCGCCAGAGAGTCTGGTGAGGGTCCTAAGGGGCCCTCTCCAAAGACTTTGGTGAGGGTCCCAAGGGACCCCCGCTAGAGAGTTTGGCGAGGGTCAGGCCCTCGTCTGATTTTCTTGGTCTCCACCAGAAAAATTTCCGACGGACCTGAATTCGTCTTTGTTTAATTTTTCTAGACTAAAATTCCGTGACATGGTTCAAAGATCAGTTTCAATCTAGTTCCTAAACAGAATAAAATCACATTAAAAATGGTAAATAAAAATGTTTTCAACAAATACCTCGATTCGAGAAAGGTGAGGCTGAGTTGGAAAATCAGGATCCAACATCTCTATGGGGGAAGTAACAGTAAACCCCAGCATAGTGTCACTCGCTACCAAACCGTATGCGGTATCAATATCGACAGAAAATACTCCAGGATCACGAGTAGGCTGAGGAGTGAGGCTAGAGGTGAAGCGGAGAGCCCTGCCAGTGACCTTTGACAACATGATTGCTAGAGACAAGAGAGAGAAAAAGTGTTTAGAGAGAGAGGAAAATGATGAAAAGTGAAAGAATAAAGAAGGGGGGGCCTATTTATAAAGAAAATAAGTGGGCCCCACCTATCTATTTATTTTATTATTTTACAATGGAAGCCTCCTAACACTAAGGAACGATGCACGGGATATCCCCAATATTCCTCAAACTCATTTAATTCATTTATTCCTCAATGTATTAATTTTTGATTGAAGGGGAAAAAATTTTTGCTCCGCATAAAGTCAATCAAATAATCAAAACATTCATCACAAAATATTTATTAACATTACTTTCTTGATTTGCCACAGAAAACAAGTCAACATCCAACTAAGGAAATTCCAAGATCGCCTTTGAAACAAATTCAGGCACCTGTCTCTAGTTGTTCCAAGAGGCACGCGATAATCGTAGCCGAAGAAAAACAAATGTCGACAATAATGGGGACGCCGCAGAAAGAAATGGTAGACCCGCCCATAAGGGGCACCAAGTACCTAAAGGATTCCGAAGAAAGAAACGAACAACCATACGAAAACACAACGCTAGAAAGGAAGGCCTATTTTATCACCAATTGGGAAAAAGAAGTCACCAATCAAACCGGTCAGGTATTCTCTCTATCCCTATGCTCGTTTCGTGTGATCACACTGGTTATACAATAAGCGATGATAACACGAGGGGCAGCTATGAGATCGGGATTTTGTACCAGCTAGCGCGTTCAATGATGACAGCTTTTTGGGATTTTATCCTTGAATCACACAATTTTTGAGTATCCTGATACATCCGAATGGGAATCCTCTTCGTCACTAAATTCAAAAGGACGTCTTCAATAAAATTATTTTTATTCTTTTAATTCAAAATTTAATTAAAAAAATTAAAAAGTGCGAAAATACATAAAATAAAAATTTTTTTTTTTAGAAACAAGAACCCGAGGGAGATTGAATCTCGGGTCTGAGGCAGGCCTCACCGAAAAATGGGCTTTGGCGAGGCCTAGCTAAAGACCTAGCGAGGGGCCTCGTTGAACTTTTTTCCGACGAGCCCCTCGCCGGAAAAACTTACCTTTTTTGGATTTTCGGGATTTTTCCTATAAATAATCGGGTCTTTTTCGATAATCGCCTTGAAATATTTATAGAAAAATATAGATTTTAGAACTGCTTCCAAGAATTAAGATGAATATTTTTGGACTTGCACAACAATTTTTTTTACCTAAACAAAAAGGACGAGGAGGATTTTCAACGGCCTATCGGATATCTTTGAAGTGGATTCATTTCGTAAGGGTAAGCCTCTGAGTTCCTAGAACTGCAATTTCCGTGCTTTCGATGTTCTTCTTCTTCTTTTGATTTCATTTTCTAACCTAGGATTTTTATTTTATTCAAATGTTGTAATTCTTCTTCATCTATTTTTCTTTATTAAAAGGAGATGTATGTTAAAATATCCCCATGAAGGGATTAAAACATATTCTCAGATAACAGCCCTCACCAATTTACCATGCGAGCAATTTCATTAATTAAAATGAGCAACCAACGTGCTAATAAAAAGAACTATTTTATTTAAATAACAAACACATTATGATGATTGATTTTTTTAGGCCACACAGGCCTCGCTAAATTCAAAATCGAACATACATGTGATATCCCCTGTGCTAATCTTTGCGGATGGATGTAGATTAGGATTAGATGTATGTTTAGGATTTTAATTTTCCTTCCGGTATCGTAATTTCATCTTTTTTTGGGAAATGTAATTAATAGGTTAGTGAGCAGTTGCATCCCCCGATTTTTGAAGCCTTGTAATCTTTATTTTTCACATTTCCTTTCCGCATTTACTTACTGCCTTATGGATGGTTTATTATTTCTCCTTGTGAATGGTTTATTATTTTCATCATACGTGAATCATGCATTTAAAATCGAAAATGACCACAACACGAATGTGCACAATTAAGAGAATACGGTTTTCTGTAGAAATAATATATGTGATCCAATGAGAAATAAGCAACTTATCCCGGATCCGAATCTTTGTGTCTTAGTGGGCCGTCCCCCGAACGTTAAGCCTCACAAGACTCTAATTCCTGGAAAGAGCTAATCCAGGTGGCGACTCCACACTAAGAGACGGTGGATTCGGGTTTGACCAAATCTAAAATGTTTTCGCTCTCTCTTTACAACCTTTTTACCGGGTCCTCGACCCGGTGCACCTTTTTTCAAACACCTCGGTGGACCGCGCCTCTAATCTATGTGCTCTCAGCTCACCGCTCCATGTCACCCGCTCACAACTGGTAACTCCCAATCTTCAAGGATTGCCTCGGCTTCTTCATCTCCTATTTTCAGGAGTCGAGTGCCCTTATAAGGCATGTTCAAGATTCTTCCAAGTAGTTTTGAGCAGTTAAAGTGGGAGTTTCCCTTTATTTCCACCAGGAGAACATTATTGAACCCTTGAATGGTGTAGAGGTACTAGAAAAAGCTCCTGACCAAGCCAACAATGACTAGTCCTTCTAATTGTAGAAACTAATTGAATCTCTACTTCTTGATGACCTTATGAAGGATCTTGTTCCTTATCAAGCCTTTATAATAAACTTCATAGACTAGGCCAAAGTCCATATTAGAGCCCCTGTTCACCTTGGTGAAGACAATTCTAACAGGAAGTGTGATCTTCTCTTCTTTGCCTTTAGCATTGATATAAATGATTCTCTTGGAGTTCTGAAGAAAAAAGGTGGATTTAGTTCTCACCATTTTAGAAAGTAAAAGAATTTAAGAGAAAGAGAATTAGGGTTCTTCTCATATTGAAAACGATTGAGATTTCAAGGATACAAGTAACTTCTGTCTATCAAACTTCAGCTTTTATAAACCTCTTCAACTTGCATAGATATGTGGTGCTCTCACAATGAAAGATTAAAATCAACGCCGGGATTAACACTTGATTAACCACCTTAGCAAAACGATGAGTTTAATAGTGGACGGTTCCAATTCAAAAACACATCTCTTGAAAAATGTGGATTTTTATTTTTAACCGTGAAATTGAATCTCACAGTGTTACTTTAAAATGTAAATGATGTTAGACACGTGTAACCTCATTTAGCTTAGTTAATATTTGATCTTTAACACTTAGCCAAATTTCTAGATTTTTCCTTCACATGGGGTTTGCCATTCCAGTAAGCTACCTTAGAACATTGAATTGCTCCTTGGGCAAGGATTTGGTGAATATGTCAGCTCGCTATTCCTTAGAAGGAACATACTCCAATTTGACATCTCCCCTTAGCACATGATCCCTTATGAAGTGATGTCTTATATTGACATGCTTCATCCTGCCATGTTGAACTGGATTCTTGGATAGGTCAATTTCACTCTTGTTATCACACATAACTTTGAGACACTTAGACTTTATACCATAATCTTCCAGTTGCTGCTTAATTCATAGTAGTTGTGCTACACAACTTCCTACTACCATGTACTCAGCTTCAACTATACTCCCCGTGAATTGTATGTTTGGAACAATAGGGATAGAATTTTCTCAATTCCAATCGACTGGGCGTATTGTGTCGATTCTTTTGAGTAATATATCTCAAAATGCCTGTTGATTTCTTATTAACAATATTTCGAACACAACTGGTACATTCTAAAATAATCCTTACTCGAACATCTTTTCCCTTGGCCATAAACCTTCTTAGGATTGGTGCCACAGGAGTTTTCTTCTTATTATTATACCATGAGACAAGGCATTCTCCAAGGAAATGGCATCCTCTTGTGGTGCTTTTCCTATCGAGCTTGTCTCTACTATATTCAACATCTATGGATCCTCTTGGAGTCAAATTTGTACTGTTGGGATACCACAAACTTGCATCAAGAAAACCTTGCAAATATCGGAGAATTCTCTTAATAGTTTCTATATGAGATACTTTGGGGCCGGCTTGATAACGAGCATAGTAACACATAGCATACTGAATGTCAAGCTTACTAGTTGTAAGGTGAAGGAGCAAACTGATGATTCCTCTGCAGAATTTGTTATCTATGGGTTTACAAGCTTTAATCTTATTTAAGATATTATCATTGGCCATAGAAGTGGACATTAGCTTCGAATGTTCCATATCAAACTTCTTTAGAACTTCCTTGGCATACTTTGCTTGATTGATGAATATTCCATCTTCACTCTACTTGATTTGAAGTCCAAGGAAAAAATTGAGCTCTCCCATCATTGACATTTCAAACTCACTCTTCAACTGCTTGCTGAATTCTTTGCACAGTTTCACATTAGTTGCACCAAAAATGATGTCATCAACATAAATTTGGAGTAGCAACACATCTTCTCTTCTTCATCGGATAAACAGAGTTATATCAGCTTTCTCTCTTTCATAGCCTTTGCTGATAAGGAAATTAGTCAACCTCTAATACCAAGCTCATGGAACTTGCTTCAATCCATTGAGAGCTTTCTTCAGTTTGAAGACATGCTTAGGATTCTTCAGATCTTCAAAGCCTAAAGGCTGGTGAACATAGACTTCCTCTTGAATGAATCCAATAAGGAATGCGCTTTTGACATCCATTTGAAATAGCTTAAAGTTCATATGGGATGTGAAAGCACATAGGATTTGAATAGCTTCAAGCAAGCTACAGGAGCATAAGTTTCATCATAATCGATGACTTCTTGCTGATTGTAGCCTTGAGCAACAAGCCTGCCTTGTTCATGAAAAAACTATCATCTTCATCTAGCTTGTTCTTGAAAACCCATTTGGTGCTGATTATTGATTTTCCTTTGGGCTTTGGAACTAGATCCCAAACATCGTTATGTTTGAACTGATCTAGCTCCTCTTGCATCACAATCATCCAATAATCATCTCCTTTTGTATCTTCGAACTTCTTAGGTTCAATCAATTAGATGAAAGTTGGATGGCTCGTCATCCTGCTGAGTTGACCTTGCATCATTACTGGATTATAAACATCATCAATGATGTTGTCAAGTGGATGGTTGCGATGAGTTCTAATGTCCTTTGGAAGATTCAGATCAACAGTTGGAGGATCTACAACTGATTGTAGAGGTTGAGGTTGATCTTCACCATCATTGAAGTTGATAGATAGATCATCATCTTCTTTGACTCTATTAGCTTCAAGTTCTTGTGCTGGGTTGGACTGCACAAAGAGTGGCATGTGGAGTGGATTTTCTTGTTGGGTTACTCTTTCATCTTCATCAAATGGATGACTATCTGCATTTTTAGTTTCATCAAAATCCACAAGCATAGAATCCTCTAATAGGTCAGTTCTTTTGACATATATTATATATGCTCTGCTGTTAGTTGAGTATCCGAGAAAGATACCTTCAACAACCTTTGGATCAAACTTACCTAACTATCTTTGGTGTTAAGAATAAAGCACCTATAGCTAAATGATCTGGGATGACTAATCTTAAGCTTACATCCTCGCCAAAGCTCACAAGGTGTCTTCTTAAGAATTGGGAGAATTAAAACTCGAATCAGGATATAACAGGCTATGTTAACATCTCCCCAAAAGTTCTTTGGGAGATTGTTATCACTTAATATGGATCGAGCCATTTCAACTATGGTTCTGTTCTTCCTTTCTACGACCCCATTTTGTTGACGAGTATAAGGAGTAAAAAAGTTGTGGTCAATACCATGTGTTAAACAGAATTCTTCTAAATGGAAATTCTCGAATTCATATCCATGATCACTTCAAATTCTATTGATTTTAGTTCCTATTTTATTCTTTATCTAATTATTAAGTTTGAAAAATGATTCATAAGTTTCATCTTTGCTACTCAACAAGACTACCCAAGTGAATCTCTTGCAGTCATCTATAACCACCAATGAAAATCTCTTACCACCCATGCTCATAGGCTAAACTGGGCTGAAAAGATCTAGGTGGAGGAGCTTCAACACTTGCTTAGTTACTATGTAATTAATTGACCTAAATGATTTCTTACCCTACTTACCGAGCTGGCAAGCAGAGAAAAGTTTATCCTTCTCGAAGCTGATACTGGGTAAACCCACAACTAATTGCTTTTTGGCCAGTTTGGATAGAATGTTCATATTTATATGACCTAATGTTCTAAGCCAAAGCCATGAATTATCCTCCTTAGATACAATATAAACATTAGTGGAACCCAAAGATAAATCAATCATATACACATTATTGATTCTAGGAGCAAAGAGTATAGTTGAGTCAGTCTTACAGCCAATAACTAAGCAACCTCTTGAGTCGAATGTAACCTTCCTGCCTTTGTTACAAAGCTAGGCTAAACTCAGCAAGTTGAACTTGAGTCCTTTGACCATAAAAACCTCTTTTATTGAAGGAGAGACACTAACAATACCACAACCCACAATCTTGCCTTTTTATTTATCTCCAAAATTGACACTTCCATTTCTTTTGCACTCTAATAAGATGAACTGGCTTTCAAATCTTTTCATATGCCTTGAGCATCTACTATCCAAATACCACATTCTAGTGTCATCAGTGGATCTAAGGCTCATTTGTAAAATAATCACGTTTTTTTGGTACCGATGCTTTCAAGCTGGGTCCTCCCTTGTTAGCAGTTCTTAAGTTAGTCTAGTCGTACTCATCATATTAACCATTTTTATGTCTATATAGAATTGTAGCATGTCTAGCTTTGCCACAAAAACCACACATCATTTTTGCTTGAGACTGACTAGCTTTCTTCTTTTTAGAGGAATTATTCCTCTTAGAATTGCGAGTTTGGTTACTCGAAGTTTGACTGATGGCTGGAGGAGGAACCCTTTTCTCCTTTAAAGTTGTTATCTCAGCAGTCAACTCATCTAATTGCTTAGTGAGCTTAATTTTTTGACATTCATGATACTCAGCTTTTTCTTGAAGAAAGCGGATATTAAGAGACAAGGAAGCAATGGTATCTTCCCGGTCTTCACTTCTCCTCACTAGCTCCTAGATGTTTTTCCCTAACTTATTAGTCAGTTATATAACATTAAAGAGTACCTGGGCGAACTCTTTAATGGATAAAGGAATTTCAAGATATACATTAGCTTGAGAGGATTTCCCTTTGTTACGCTTAACTTCAGAGTCAATAATGGATTGATTGCTCTTAGAAGTAGATGCTCAGCTCTCACCCCTTTCATTCTCGATCGCCATTAAACAGAGGTTGGCAAAATATGTTGCTTCTTCATCAGGTGATGAAAATTCTTCACAATCACTCTAGGTGGCAGCAAGTGCCTCATTCTTCTTTACAAACCTCTTCTTATATGTGTACTTCTTGGTCTTTAGATAGGATGATTGGATATGCCCTTTTTCACCATAGTCAAAGCACTTGATGTCTTTGTTGTGTTCCTTCTTGAGTCCTTCCTTAGCTCCATGCCTGTGCTGAGTTGACTTATTTTTAGCAAGAAACTTCTTTTTGTTTAACTTCTCATCCTTCTTCATAAAGCATTTGAAATGCTTGGTCAGAAGGGTTATTTTCTCATCAAAGGTGGATTCGTCAAAGGAATCAGCTTTCAGTTTTATGGCTTTACCCTCTCTCTCCTTGCCTTTACTCCTTTTGGAGTCATCGGTATATTTCCTCAGGGATATTTCTTGATTCAGCAAGGTGCCTATCAACTCATCACAGTTGTAGGTCTTAAGATCATGAGCCTCCTTAATCGCGCTCTTCTTGGCATTCCACTCTAAGGTAAGAATGCGAAGAATCTTCTTCACCATCTCTTCCTTGGTGAACTCCTTGCCTAATCTCTTTAGTTCATTAATGATATTAATGAACCTCGCATTCATGGTTTGAATACCCTTGCTAGCGCCCATCTGGAACATCTCACACTCTCTTAGCATGAGATTGATGTTTGACTCCTTGACCTTATCAGTCCCCTCGTAGTCAATCTCTAGCTTCTTTTAGATTTCATGTGTTGTCTCGCAGCCTGAGACCTTGTTGAACTTTGTAAGATCTAGCGCATAGTGTAAAAAAATTGATGCCTACGACATTCTATTTGAGAATCCTTAAGTTAGCATCATCATAATCCTTTGGGTTAACTGGAACACATTTTCCATTCCTTACTATGGTAGGAATTCAGGGACCAAGCTCTATAGCAAGCCATGCTTGCATGCTTTGAGATTTGATGAAGTTTTTCATACAATTTTTCCAAAATGTGTAATGATTACCATTGAACAAAGGTGGCTTGGTTACAAACATTCATTTGTTAAGGAGAACTATCTATCTTAAGCAGAAACTGAAACTATTACGAGCCATTTTGGATCTTTAACTCAAAGATGATTATTCTAAAAGTTGAGCACTTCTCTGATACCACTTGTTGGTCCTAAATGGATTAATATAAATAGCAAAGGAAGGTATATGTGTTTCTTGGTTCTTTTAAGGTTTATAAAAATTCTTTACCAAGTTAAGTTTTTAGATGCGTGCTGAGTGAGACTGTACTGAGCTAGGTCTCAAACTATAAAATGCTTAGCTTTGCTGGCACATTTTATCTTCAATCGTTATTGGGTACTTTACTCAGCTCGGATTGGTTTTTCAAGCAATACTTAGAAAAATGAGAGAATGATGGATGAGACAAACATAGTAATGACAAGCGAATAAGGTTAGAATGTTAAGACTTGAGATGTATCTCGGTTTGGCCCCTAGCCTACCTCTAGTCCCTAAATTCCTTTCCGAGCTTTAATCCACTAGTGTTTCTTTCCTTCCTTAGTGAGACAACATTTTTGGAATGGTAACTTGCTAAATATAGCTATGTGAGAGCGACTCGTACTAAGCATAGTATTATTGTTATCATGGTTTATATAAACATCTTAATTCGTTTGCACTAGACTTAGAAAAGTCATTTCATGTGTTGCTCTGTGGTGAATAATTGAATATCTGAGTGTCTAGAACCGAATCTATTAAAGTAGTCTAGTATACGTAATATCTTTGATGATTTTGCATGTTTTCTTTGCTATACTTGTTTGTAGAGATAATCTATACTGATTTCTTCTACTCTAATCTATTTATACATTTATCTATTTATTTACCATTATATCCCAACCAACCCATCAAAAATAAAATTATCTATTTTGTTTTCTTTGTTCCATTACTCTAGTTGGTCTTTAGAATTGTTTCCTACCCTGTGGGTTCGGTATCTTTTAAAACTACATCACCACTTACACTTGCAATGATCATCATTTTTCTATTTGATAAGTGGTATTGACAACACCTGTACCTTAAAGCCAAAATCTTGCGAACAAGTTATTAAACTTATTAGTAGAAAAGTGGCGAACACTGCCCTCGATGCCATTAACCTTTGCCTTGAACAAATTGTGAAGGTCAAATAGCAAAAGGGGAGAAGGTAGTTGAAGATGCTCTCTAATGGTGAATCTTAACAAGGGATCTCTTCCAAGGCGACCTCATCATCATCAACCTCCTTAGCAGTAGTAACTGTGAAAGCATAATCAAGATAGGACTGGTTCTTCCTCCTCAGCATATAGGAAATAAAAAAACCATGTACCTAGTAGTTAGACTTGTAATAGATTTTTGTATTGTTATCTTAGTTTAGGATATCAATTATGTACTGACTAAGTTGTTTTTAATTAATAAAAATTACAAGTTTATACCTCAAGTTAATATCTTCTTAACTTTAATTTATTATGTTGTATGTATGTTTTTTTGTTGTGTGTTGGATATCTGATGTAGTAACTCATACAAGAGACCAATTTCAAAGGAAAGCTGAAGTAAGACAAAAGTCCCAAAATGAATAAAAATCCTCTAAGTATGGGGGAGCTGAACTACTTGTAGAAGACTCACTCAGTGTGGGAGAGTTCAAGCTAACTAAGGGAAGTCTCTCAATAACAAGGGAGTCTTACATCACTTTCCAGGTATTTCTGATATCTCTAAACTATCTTATTCAATTAATCTCTTCTACTACCTAATTTGCTATCTGTCCAAAATTGGGGAGATTGTAGAACCCAAGTTAATAGTACTTCACAGCACTTAAACATTTTGGAAATAGCAAACTAACTAGGATAGTGAAATTAATTAAGTACTAAGTATACTCTTAATCAATGAAGCTTACTTGAATTTGTTTAAGGCAAAACAACTCAGTTTGCTGAGTAATTAATTAAGTTACGGCTTATAGTATGAAAAGCTGAGTCTGTGCTGAGTACTACATAGTTTAGAAGTATATCAACTCAGCTTAGTTGAGTTAGCTTATATTGATTAAAATTTGAATTCATTGACACTTAGAGAATTAAATGACACCTGTGCTGCTAACGTCTTTTGTGAGAAATGGAATATTCTTTCGATGCTTTTCAGGTTAAAAAGTGCTGAAATTAATGAAGATTTCTAGTGGTCCTCACAATTCAAAAGGTGTCAGTACGGAATGTCGGAGATTCCTCACTAAAGTCCAAGACAAAAAGAATCCTCTGACATGCACCTTTTTCTCAGTATTTCCACACGTCTCTGCAAGCGTTAGCAATATCAACTGATCACAAGATTCCACGTTGCACTTCTACCTCTCTCTAAATCTGTTTTGCTTGAAGACAAATGAGAATTTCTCAACGGGGATTTTATCGCGCCTCAATATTCAAATTTCTATCTCTAAACATTCTGGAATCTATCTCCAACAGGAAGATTTGAAAGATATGAAGAGAAGAGAAATTGAAGAAATGTAAGGACAAAAAGTTTGTAACAGCTACTTCGCAAAGCTTCAAGTATAAATAGAAGACAGAAGTAGACGTTCAAACTTTGTGAAGCACCTAGAATTTCTTTAAGAGCTGAAACTCTGTGCAAATACTCCCAGTTTTAAGAAATTCCAAATTCAAGCAATCAGCAAACAACCATTTTAAATTTATTTGTAATAGAGAGAATCAATACTTAGATTTAACATTGTAAGGAATCAACATTTTATAAGTTGAATTCAGTCTGCAACTTCATTTCAAATGTGAATGTCAGTTTGGGAAGGGTACCCAAACTGAGTTGAGTAGTAGTTAAAAAGAAAATAAATTTCTGTAAAAATTGTGTCTACCCGTTGTAAATGCTGCTCTGCCTAAGTAAGGAACGAAAACTAGTGGATTAAAGCTCGAAGAAGGAATCCGGGGACTAGAGATAGGCTCGGGGCTGTACTAGGATAAAATCAGGTGTTGAAGTTCTGAACTTTCACTCTAGCTTTTATTGCATCCAGCTCATTCATCATTCTTTCTTTGGTTAAGTATTTTCTCTTGAAAAATCTATCCGAGCTTAGTAGAGTACTCATCGAGAGATTGAAGATAAACTGTGCTAGTGAAGCTGAGCAGTTTATAAGTTTTTAGATCAACTCAGCACGCATCTTAAAACTTCACTTGGTTAAATAGTTTTCATAAATCTAAAAAATAACCAAGATTAGCATTCACCCCCCTTCCGCCACAGTTGTTTACAAGCTGTTTAAGGATCAACAAAAGTCATTCTTTTGCATCATGAAAACACTCTAGAAGAACGTCCTTTCCATCATGAAAACCTTCATAAAAACAATAACACACTTGCAACACAACATGTAGTAAAAAATACATACATATATTTACAACACCGGGGGGCAGACATCCGAGTACAACTCATATGATGGGCCCTACTACAAGTCCAAGCCCAGAACATGTGGAATGGCCCGTAACCCCAAGTAATACCCAATATATATCATCTCATACTCAACCTAAGGTACACATTATTATCTTTACTTTTCTCTATTACTCCTCAACATCTCTGAGACACTGACTTAGGCATCGGATGGGTTTTAGCTAACCCTCTGATGTCTCTTCTAGTTGTGCATATCATAAGTATCCAAGTTTCGATGGAGACGTCTTTTACCAATATCTTAAATCATAACCGACTTAATTATATCAAAATTCTTGGAATGGTGACGTCTTTAATTCTATTAAAAATGAAATTATTAAAATATTGCTTTAAAACTTGATGAATTTTTTAAATTAAAATTAAATAATTTTCATGAACAAGAAACATTTCTAAAAAAATTTCAGAACATCATGATCTTAAAAAAAAGTTATTACCACAAACTGCCTTTTACAGGATTTGTAGGCACTCTCCGAGCACATCCATTGCCCTGCCCAAACCGCCATACATTCATAGCTGAGTAGACTAATGCTTGGCTCAACTTATCGTTGAGTATCACCACTGAGTATAATTTTGTAGGTGAATATTTTTGAAACCGAGCTTAAATAAAATCACACTAAGTAACTATGGTTATTTTGATTTTGTCATAATCGAAACACTGAGTTACAAGGTTCCAATGGACAGTCGAATTGAACTTATTAGTATAAGCATGTATAATGAATGACCATCGAACTGAAGATGATAAATTACATTAAAATTTAACAAGTTCATTTTGGTTCCCATTGAAGCACTCTCGTTGCTAATTTTTTTTCCTTTTGGTTCATCTGAACTTTAACAAGTTCATTTTGGTTCCCATTGAAACACTCTCATTGCTAATTTTTTTCCTTTTGGTTCATCTTAACTTTGCCTCGACTCCATTTCATTACTAATTTCTTAAAATACTCTGAATATTATAAGTTTAATAAGATATTTAATGCTTGGGGCCTTTTAACCTACTGAAATTTTTAAATATATTTCACATGACGCCATTCATGATCTAACCGTTAAAATCATACAACATAATATATTTTGTACTTCCTCCGTTTAAACAACTATGTATTTTTACCTTTTTCATATTTTTTTATTTTGAATTGAGTTAGGGTCTAAACATTTTTATAAATAATAAAGTATAAAATTGTTAAGTAATTAATTATACAGTAATATTTTGTAAGTGTTGAAAAATTGAAGTGTGTAATTGTTGTAATATAAGCTTGATTATGTTTTTTACTATAAAACCAATAATAGACCAATTTAAACTAAAGTTGAATTTACTCTTAATTGTTTACAATTACATGTTTTATTATTATATGTCAAAAACTAATTTGATAAATATTTATTAAAACAGAAACTATGTTAAGTTTCTATTTAAGTAAGTTTGGTTTACTATCAAAATCATAATTAGAAACATTGTCATGTTATAGAAATTTTATTCTATAAAAGGTAAGGACAGCAAAACCATACCATGAAATTGTAAAATTTGTAAAGGTATAATAAGATAGTAAAAATCAATTTAAGAATAAAATCCACGAATAATATATCAACTCAATAATATAATTGACTTTTTACTGTATTATTTAATTTACTGGTCTTACAATAGAATTGAAACAAAATATTAAAAAATTAAAATCAACATGAAAAATTACAAATAAATATCTAAAAAAATCTCAAAATAATGTTCAAAATTGTTATATGTATTTTCAAAGCAAAGGACTTGATGTCCAAATCAATTCCATGAACTTGGAGTCTAATAAGATTTATGTAACTAATATTTGTAATTATATTATTCATCAGATTTGTTTATAAATAGATGTTATTGTATATTACAACTAATATTAAGAAATACAAAATTTTATTCTCATATTCTTGATATCTATATTTTGATGTTCTTATTAACTTTTTGTTACTTGAGCTGTTAAGGTTGATTTATAACATGTGAGTTTGCTCTATTTCATATAACAAAAGAATTTTGCTTTTGGTTTTTTCTTCAATCTGCCCAGCCTAAAGAATTTCAACTCGTCTGTAGTTTTAATCGTTGGATCGTTGTGAAAATTTTTCAAAAGCTTCCCAATATTTGTTTCTATGTTTTGACCGTTGCGACCATCGAGAAAAATTTTCTAACTATTTTTCATTGTGTCAGCAATTCACAAATGGTAACAATTATTAGACATTTTGTTGTGTTTTGAGACTTCAAATTTGTTGTATTTTTAACACAAATTTGCTGGAGTCTCGACTATCGGGAATGTGAAAGAAAATTTTGATAAGGTAATTTCACACTAAGTAGAATGGGTAAGATTATATTTAGTATAATCTTATATACTACAGATTTGTTAAATTTCACAAAATTTGAGTATACAACATTTGATATTAATGGAAATAGTTATTTCTGTTGGATTCTGAAGCAAGATTTATTAAGTTTTGTAAGTTCTGAGTTCAGAAGGATGTCGTCTCAGAAGTACCAGGATTCATCAGCAGAGCTGTGAATCTTTAGAAGCAATTAAAGTCAGATGAAGCATTCAATATCTTAGAAGATCACTCAAAACTCAGAACCTCAAAAAGCCCTTCTGAAGACTACTAAAGGTCAACTTAGTCTTTCAACGCAAAAAGCCAAGAAAGCTGACTTAGCATTTAATGATGTCGCATGCTCTGTTCTTCAGTCTATTACAAGACAAAAGTTATTGCGAATTCAAAGAACAAAACTTACCTGCTAATCTGATACGTATCTACTATACGAAGTGGGTCTAAATCAACCTGGCATAGCATGGAGCGTGTAAAAAATGGACGAGCTACTCTAATAGATTGCTAACGGAAAGAAGATTGAGAGACAACGGCAGAATTCCTAACAACGGTCTAAAAATCAACGGAAATATTCTCTCCCTCTATAAAAGGAGTATTTCCACCATTGGAGAAGGTTGTCAAAATTAACAAAAAGAACTCAAGAGTGAATCAATTCTCAATCTACTTGCAATCTTCTTCTAGCAAACATATAAATCTTATCTGTTTGTACTTGAGCTAACTGAAACAAAGTTCAGAAGCTCATAAAATTTTTTTATCTATAAACTATTGTAAATCACACTACGCTGAGGGTAAGTTAGTGTGAGGGAGCTTGAAAATCTCATAAGGAAGGTACTTAAGAGAGAAGAATCTCAGAGCCTCAGATACAGAAGGACGGTACTCCTGTATTGGTATAGCTAATCATAGGTAAGACTGTTGGAAAGAACTTCAGTCTTAAGCTGTAAAGGGTTTGCTTTTCACCAAAAGAAAAGTCACTAGTGAATTAAATCTTGGACAAGAGATTCCAAGAACTGGATTAGGTAGAGGTTGAACCAGGATAAAATACATGTTTGCATATTTCCTTACTCTGTCTATTTTTGTGTTTATTTAAATTCCGTAACTAAAACACTTAAATTTAAAAAGGGGATTCTGAGTAAAGAATAATTACTCAGAAGCATCTTCACAAACAACTTTCTAAAGAATACAGTGAACTCAGAAAAAGAGTCATTCACCCCCCTCTAACCTATTTTATCACCCTACTAGGTCCTACAATTTCTATAATGATTTAATTTTGAAATTTTTGAAATATTTAACACTATGCCTCACATGTATAATAAAATTCAACCATCATATAATAATAAATATGGATATTAATGGTATATTTTCATTTAATATATTTATGTAACTAATACAAATGTATAAAGAAAATAATTATCATAATTAATCAAAAGATCTTGCAGATTTTCAAAATATATATGACCACATGAAAATAATATATATGTCGAAATAAAGTGATTCACGAAAACTTATTTAATATAAATTTCTTTAATATGTGTTCTTGTAGTAGCACGTGCTCCTAAAGTGACACCAAGATGAAAAAGTTTTACAAAATATGATGAAATAAATGTGTTGCATTTTATCAAGCAAAATAAGAGATTTTGTTACCAAATACATTACCTAAAATGAATGTAATGTTATATCATAATTATAATTTTAAAGTTGGACGTGATCGTAGATATAATAAGCACTCGAAGTGTAAGATCAAATCGATAATATAATAACCAACATAAGTGGAAAAGTTATATTGATACTTTAATAATCACAAAAGTGAAAAATCAAATTTAACAATGATAAAAACCACCCGAAGTAGATAAATCATATTGATATGAATTTTGAGATTCACTATTTCATATTGGTGGTATTATATTTGAGTTTATTTATTTATTTATTTATTTTTCACATGAGCACATGTGAATGATAAAATATGTGGTATTAATATATTTGACTTTAAAGATTCTGCTACTAGCAATTTCCAATTGATGTGAAAAATCAAATTATTGTTAATATAACCACCAAAAGTGGAATATCAAATTAATTTTTTTTAACGAATGATAAGAAATATTTCTTTTTTACTAATTGACGTCAATACTAATGAAGCAAATATTTTTTAACTTGTTACTACAATATCAGTAACAAAAAAATTTTGAATGCTCATTAAGAGCTAGATAGTATTAATGTACAATGGTACAAAGAGTTATTATAAATAATGCATTATTTCCCCAAAGTTCTTCACAAAACTTTAATCGCAAATATGAATATCATATTAAAATTATGAAAGAAGATATTAAGGAATGTCTTAAAACAAGATTTATTGATACGATCAAGATCAATGTAACTATAAACCAAAAGTTTATAGATTTTAATACTTGAGAATTTGGCAAGATTGACTTGATCATCCTAGTTTGAAAATGATGAGATAACTTATAGACATGCACATGAGAATACATTGAAGAACCAAAAGTTTCTTCAACATAATGAATTGTTTTGTGTTGATTGTGTTCACACAGAAATTCATAATAAACCCTTTTAAGAGTAAGGTTGGAATTAAATCTTCATTACATACAATGTGACATATGTGGACTAATTCAACATAATGTGAATTATTTAGTTATTAATGTAAGTAAACTTCCTGAAGAAGTACAAACACCTAAAGTGTTTTAATGGTCACATGTCCATGCTCAAAATGGTCAAACATAATCCTTTATTAAATGTCTGCAATTCATTGCACGATGGTCAATTATGCAAACAAATCCTAAATGACCGTAAGGAAATAATGTGCATTATTTCTTAAATGTTTAATGACTAATAAGTTATCATGTACTTTACACTATAAATTAGATTTTGGTTATTAGTCCAATATATGTACATTTTGCATAATTGGTGAAAACAATTATCCAAAAATTACGAGAGAAAATGAAAAGGAAATTTTGGAATGTTTTATCATTATCCCTATCATCGTACAGATCCTAAGTCAAAGGATTTTGGACAAGAAGTCCAAAAGATAATCCATTTTCAAAATTTAGTAAATAGATTTCCCAATGCAATTGTCGAGCCGAAACTCGTGAAAAAATCATATACCAACAATAAATGCGTCAATACATATTGAAATTTCTAAATAATAAACTAATAATAGTGTTTTAACACGCCTGGAGCATGGATGACCAATTGGTTTGAATGATAAAGATCCCCGGTAAAGAAAAATTGTCAATAATAAAGAGAATTATGTTGAGGTAATATTATTTATATAAATACACTTCATGTAGAAGTACAAACACATGACACTGTTGAAAGTGAAGAAATGTAAATAAATTATTTGTATTGGAAAAAGATGGGATCGAGACAAAATGATTATCGATTCTAATTTTGCATATAATGTTGCAATGAATATTGAGAATGAGATTGTTGATCAATAACCACAACTTGTTAAAAAAATACAAGGACACAAGTGGTTATCTGAAATGGCAAGATGCAATTCAAGCAAAATTGAGTTTTCTTAACAAATGAAAAGTTTTCAGATCTGTAATTCAATCACCACTAGGTATAAAATTTGTAGGGTGTAAATAAGATTTTGTAAGAAAGAGAAATGAGAAAATGAAGTTATGAGTTATAAGGCAAAACTTGTTGC
Organism: Euphorbia schlechtendalii; assembly: GCA_949673415.1. Classification (NCBI taxonomy): domain Eukaryota; kingdom Viridiplantae; phylum Streptophyta; class Magnoliopsida; order Malpighiales; family Euphorbiaceae; genus Euphorbia; species Euphorbia schlechtendalii. The sequence goes on from CATIWQ010033953.1 coordinate 25,319, forward strand.
ACAAGGTTTTTTTGAAAGATTTGGGATTGATTAGGAGGAGATAGATTCTCATATTATAGATGCAATAAATTTCATTTACTTATTAGTTTGACAATGCAAAAAAATTTATAAATGCAATTGATTGATTTTATCGCATCTTGTTTAAATGGCTTGCTTAGTAATGACATATACATGAAAATCTCTAAAAATTGAAATTGCCAAAAAAATAAGAGTTTTATTCGATAAAGTTGCAAAGATCATTATATGGACTAAAACAGTTTGTAAGTATGTGATATAATCACCTTAGTGAATTTTTATTGAAAGAAGATTATCAAAATGATCAAATTTGTCCTTGTTTTTTTCATAAAAAAAATCGGGATCAGCATTCACTATCATCTGAATTTATGTTGATGATTTATTTATCATCGAAACTCTTGAAGAGATTTCAAAAGTCGAAGATTCTTTGAAAAGAGAATTTGAGATGAAAGATCTTGGAAAGATAAAGTTTTGTCTTGGTTTACAGATTGAATACCTACTAGATAAAGGAATTTTGGTACATCAATCAAATTATACTTAAAAGATCATGAAATAATTTAATATGACAAAGCACATCCATTGAGAAATCCAATGATCGTACGATCCTTTGATGTGAAAAATTACTCATTGCGCCCTCGAAAAGATAATGTTGCTTGTATTGCTCAACCAAATGAAGGCTTCATTAAAGGAGATAGAACTAAACATATCTCACCAAAATTTTTCTTTACTTACGACCTTGAAAAGAATAGTGAAATAATTGTTCAACAAATCCGCTTATTCAACAACTTAGCAGACTTGTTCACCAAAACCTTATTTTCAGTAACATTCAAGAAGTTGGTTCATAACATTGGAATGCATTGTCTCAAGGATCTTCAGTACTCTTGCGAACAGGGGGAGTAAGCATTGCACTTTTTATCATTTAATCAAGATTTTATCACAAAAGGTTTTTCCTTGATAAGGCTTTTAACAAGCTAGTGTCCCATTCACAATGATGGACATCAAAAGGGGAGTGTTATAAGTATTTTACAAGTAAAGGACGTGATGTCCAAGTCATTACCATGGACTTGAAGTCTAATAAGATTTATGTAACTAATATTGTAATTATATTACCTTGTTAGATTTTCTTATAAATATATGTTAGTATTCCTCATTATTACAACAACTAATTTTCAGAACTACAGAATTACATTCTCATATTTTCTATGTCTATATTTTTATGTTAACTTCATGTTACTTGAGCAATTAAGATTGATTTACAATAAAAATTACTTTGTTTATCTTTTATTCCTCAGTCTTTATCTAATTCGGGACAATAGATTGGATTTTACAAAATCTTACATGAATATACCTTAATTTTATAATTGATATTCTTTATATTGCTTACGGAAATAATTGCCTATTTTCCACATTCAAATTTTTCATTATTTTAGGTTGTAATTATTGTAAAATACTATGTAACAATACAAACTATCATCATCACTATACCTATATGCTTCAATATATTAAATAAGCTAAATGACCAAAATGAAATAAATTGCATTAATGGAGCTGAAATCGAAATTACAAGAATTAGAAAACAAGGTTAATGAAGGTAAACAAGTTTCTATGTGATCGCTCAACTAGTTACTTTCCTATTATATTATATTTATCAAGGAAAAATATATTATATTTCTCGTAGCTTTCATTCTTACAAAGAACCTTTTTAAAAGAAAAAGATTGAAGGAAGGGCACAAGAAATTAAGCATCTCAATTAGGTTGGCACACTCAAAAAATAAAGCACCTTAATGGCCAAAAATTTATTATATTAAAAAGAGTGAGTCTCATGATGAGATTCATAAAAGCTTAGTTATAAGAGGGTAGTATGCTCGAACTATTGAAAATATCTGAGATCGAGAAAGAAAGCGAGTGCTTTTTGCATTTGAACAAAAACCAACATAAATAGATACTTGAGATAACTGGATCGGCCGTAGGGAGCTAACCATAAAAAATGAACTTGTTGTGCCTCTTCTACAAAGACCAAGCAATGAAGAGCCATAATGATATTGAAAATTCACGACTTGTTCCCATGGAGAAATAAGACTCCCAAAGCTGAAAACATCCATAAGTTGATGATGGCATATTAAAAAAATACCAAGTCAACCAAAGATAAGCCGTCAAAGTTTGAGCGCAGGTGTCATCATCGATGAAATTACAACTTTTGCAAAATAAGAAGGATTTCATTGGTAAATGACCATGAAAAACTAACAAAAATAAAGAATCGAACTTTTAGCAAGAGATAAGCATTCCATAAACTGTGAAGTCAATTTTCGATTGAGGTCAATTCCATGTTTGATATAATCCAAGACAGAATGAGGAAGCTGAATAAAGCTTGTGTTTACCTATATCCCACTTGAAGATGTCATAGATGTCAACAAAGGAAGGTTGCACACGCTGATCACTCTGAACAGGAGAAGAGGCCGAAACAAAGAGAGAAGGGTAAGTGACAGAGATACTATTGGCACAATTGACTGCACCGCTCTTGGCTTGAGATACAAAGCCTATGTTTCCATAAGGGCTAAGAAAACCCTTGATTACCAAAAATTTGATGATAGCCTTCGCTGATTGATTATTTTTTTCATATTGCAAAACAAATATAAGTCCAAAAACAAAGAGCATAATGACTGGTTAGAGGTCCAATTGTCATGCCAAAAGGAGGATTGATTTTAGCTTCCGACAATAACATGACAAGTATTACAAAAGAAATCCCAAAACAACTTATTTTGAATGCAACAAGAAACAACATTAGACCAAATTTATGAGAGAGGAAGAGTTCGAATGAACGATATAATCCTAAGAGTTGAAGCCATACATTCTCACATAGTGAGAAAACCAATGAAAATAATCATCCATAGTTCGCATCTTCCATAACCATGTAACCAAGAAACTACAATTCACCAACTTAAGATATCAAATGAACAACCCGCCAAGATGCTTGGAAGATGATTCGTCTCCCAACTAACTTTGCTAGTGTTGTATGAGTACGCTCGCCTCGCCACAAAAAATTTTCTCATTGACCGAACCAAAATGTAATTCACTGATTTAGGAATTTTGGAGGTGAACAAATAAGTGGGAAGAGAAGAAATAGTTTATTTCATAAGAACAATTCTCCGTGCATATGAAAGATAACTCTTTTTCCAATTGCTATCCTATGCTTTAATTTTGCAATAAGAGGATCCCAATTCCCAACTTGCAGCCGCTTCATAGTTAGTCAGACACCTAGATACTAAAATGGAAATTTTTTCACAATAACACCAAGCAAGGAGCTTTTATGATAATTTATTTTTAAGCCAGAGATCAATTCAGAACATCTCAAAATTCGAACAAGGTTTGGGATAAGAGAAACATCGCCAGAAGAAAATGAATTGTGTCATCCGCAAATTGAAGAAGCGAGATATCCGGTAAAGAGTAATCAAGGTGGAAGCCTAGGAGCAACCCTTCTCAGATACCACTTATAAATATATGTTGTTTTTTGTTTAATTTTAATAGAACAATTTAAGTTAAAGTTGAAGTTACTGTGAACATAATTATTATATATCAAAAGACAGTTAACATTAAGTTACTATTTAAGCAAGTTTGACTTCCTATCAAAGTTATAATTGGTAACTTTGTTAAGTTATTCATATTTTATTTTATAAATGGTAAGGAAAACAAAATTACACCATGAAATTTGCAAATTAATTAATAAGACAGAAAAATTCAATCTGGGAAATCTAGCATAATATATCAACTCAATAATATAACTTCCTTTTGTTGTTTTTATCAATCCTTATAGTAAAAATGAAACTTATTATGAAAAAATAAAATCAAAATGCAAAATAAACATTGAATGTAAAAATAAATCACGATAAAATGTTTAAAGTTACTTTGTTTACTATTAGACTAATTTGGTATATCTTTGAGTCCTGTCTTTATCCAATTCGAGACAATAACTTGAATTTCGTAAATCTTACATGAATCTACCTTGATTTTAATGGATTTTCTTTAATTTTTATTTCCACCTTCAAACTTTTCATTATTTAGATTGTATTATTGTAATTTTATATGTAACAATAACAATAACAATAACAATAATAAATTAATGTTGTATGTATAGCAATGGCATTGCCTAACTTCTAAACAAAGAAGCAAAGAACATTTGAGAGGACGAAACAGCTTGAAGTTTGATTTGCTCAAGTATATCGAATAAATGAAAATGCTAAAACGTAATCAATTGCATTGATGAACTTGAAATCAAAGTGACAATAATTAGAAACAAAGTAAGTGATGAAGGTCAAACAAATATTTATGTGTTTGATCGATCACATAGCTAGTAGTTTCCTATTATATATTCGTATGTATTAGGTGTAAAAGAGATATAATTCTCATGCATATATAATTTATTTTTTAATTTAAATAGACCAAAATCACTAGTATTCATGTCATGAATTTACATAATTCTTTTCCAAGAAATATAAAAAATGTATTCATTCAACGAAACAAATTCCACTATTCACCGGTAGAGTAAATCAAGAATTTTGTCTATAAACTGCCGATTTATTAGTAATAATAAAAAATATAAAGCCAAAAGTGCTTTTTTTCGTATAGGAATTGAACAAATGTGAGTAATTAATTAAAAAGGAAATATTAAAACAAAATTTGCTGGATAGTTTGTAATTATATAATAAAATAATACTTTCCTTAATTGACTTAACATTCACTCCATATATAGTTGACTATATTCACAGTACTTTCTGCTCTAAACTCTCTCTCTCTCTCCGTTCATCCAAATTGATAGAATTTCCTCAGGTATGGATATAATCTATTTTATTTTATATTATTTCTTTTGAATATTTCGTTTACAAACTGAATGGATCTATTTCCATTATTTGATACTTGTCATGGTATTTTTTTAAAAAAAAATTTTAATTTGTTCTTGCTTTTGTCAACTTTTATGAAAATATTTTTCCAACGAAAATATTTGTTATTTAATTTGATGATTGGTTCAGCTTTTTTTTCTTCAAACTTTCGAAGATTTCCTATGGTAAAACGATAAATGTTTATGTCCAGAAATGACATTCACTTGATACTTCATTTATTTAGGTTTTTTTAAAATAAAGAATGTCATAAACATTTATCGTTAATCATATCTTAGCTAGTAATTAGTTTAATTTGGTATTAACAAATTTTTGTAGAATTATATGTTTTTCAATACTCAAAGATCGAAATACAATTATTGAAACACATAGTGTACTTGGCTAATTCTGCTTGTAAAAAATGTTCTTTGTTTTTAGCCGCGTAGGTTTTCACTTTTCAAATAAACCAAATTTTTTTAATATTTGAGATAATATTTTTTATATCTTAGATTTTAATTGATATTTTTCTTAATATCTCACTGCAAAATATATTCTCATGAAATGATTAGAAAACGTTTTATTGAGAATTTGTAAAAGAACGAAAATTTTAAATATTTACAGTATTTATAGAACCTTTTGGTCAGAAGGAATATGAATAATCATAAAAGATCCAAAATAGTTTTACGAACTTGTATATCAAACAAGAAGGACCTAATATTATATATCTTATTCATGGCCTTATTCATGGCCTTGTATGACTTGGCATTTCAAATTCTGATAACTAAATAAGTTAGAAATTAAATTATATTAATAGATAAATGAATTTTGTATTTTATATTTTAATTGTTACATAATTGTTTACAAGAATCTGAATGCATATAAAAAAATTAATTTCCATGCTATAAAAATTAACTTTGTATTGTAAACTGTATGAAAATTTTATATAAGACGCACAATATGGCTGGATCCGTACAAAATGTATGTTTTCGATGTTCAATTTTCTTTTTGATTTCGAATAATAACATACTTGTATTTTTCAAATCTTTGTTCAATTTTACTAGGTATAAATTAGAAGATATTTGTGATATTCATTTGGAGTATGGAGAACTCATGTCATAAATGTCAAAAGATACTGAACGTGGAAATATCCGGACAAGTGGTAACTTTACCGATTTGTGTCATATCCAATATCTTATCAAGGCTTCCTGCAGAAGTGATTCTAGAATATCGATGTGTATGCAAATTTTGGTATGCCTTAACTTCTGAGTCTTCTTTCATTATGAAACAACTCGATTTGTCCAAACATCATGAATCAACTCGATACTTGGTTCAGGGAACTCGTGGTGATGATACTGCAAATGTTTCTTTACTTGATATAAGTAATGAAAGTATTACAAAAATGAAAGTATTACCACCTGCCTACGTGTTGTCTGATTATTCTATTGTTTGTGCATGCAATGGTCTACTTTGCTTAAGGCCGAAAGAAAAACTAGATAGTATTGTTGTATGCAATCCCATGACAAGAAACTACCTGAGTTTACCCTCGACGGGGCCAGCCAAAAAATACGACTTTTGCAAGAGTTATCAGTTAGGTTTTCACTTTGATAATTCATCAAAGAAGTACAAGGTCATTCGCGAGTTTCGATTGTTCAACAATAAACCTAGTAATTTTCAGCTGATAACTATTGGTGAACACTTATGGAAAGGTCTTACTCCTCCTTACTACGAAGTGGAGGAAGGGTTTGGTGCGGCAATATTTTGGAACAATGGATTTCACTGGAAAATTAGCGAAAGAGATTGTAGAATGAGTAAGAAGTGCATACTTGGATTCAACTTGACAGAGGAAAAGTTTTACACAATTTCATTTCCTCAAGATTATGAAGAGATTTGTTACTATCCTCATACATACAAATTGGTCGGTTTGGGAGATGATCTAAATATAGTAGAATATGATCTTTCTCTTTTTATAAGGATATGGAAAGTGGGAAATAAGGTTGAGGGTTTCTCAATGTTGTTGCAATACACTTATGTTTTAAGTGTCTCGCCCACAAAAATGTGGCAACAAGAAATGATTTCGCGAATTGACAAGGAAATGTATTTGATCCTGGTCAATGCGTGGAATCCTCGAGTCGACTTATGTACGATCGAAATATTCTCTCCAACAAAGCAACCTCATCACAGAATGTTGAATATTGTTGGTCTCCCTTTGCATTTTAAGATTATTAATTTTAAGCCTAGTCTTGTTTCTCCTCTTTCCCTGGAATTCTAGTCAAATCTAATTTTGTTTTTTTCAATCTTTGTGGCTTTTGTAATGACTCAGACACATATTTTTGTTGTTTTTTATGGTATTTTTAAATGATTGTCTTATTTATTTTGAAATTATTATGTAAGTTTTGTTCGGCTACCTTTTTAATAGATATTAGAATAGATAACTAAAATTTAATGATCGAACATTAAATAGACGATATAGTTAAGAATACTAAAATAAAACCACAAGTTATACAAAATTTTTTGATAATCATGCCCTTCATATATGTATAAAATCTTGAACACTAATATAATATCAAGGATATGTATGTTTAATTGGTTTGTCTAATAGATTGGAATATGACGAAATACAATGAGTTTAAGTATTCCAATTGATACCTTAATTTCAAAGTTTTGAATTTATTAAAGTCTAAATTTAACCTGTTAAACTTTCAATAATAATTTATCACTCTTATTTTTATTAATCACAAAAATAATTTTACTTGTGTTGGAAATACTCGGTCCACCCGTGAACGGGTCAATTGGGTAAAATGATCCGATTCAATTTAGTTTTATGGACTAAATTAAAAGTTAAAGAATTTTAAGGAATAAATTGCATAGTTAAGAGTTTAACGACTTAAATGCAATTAGTTAAATTTCCATTTCATACAAATATTGGAAATGGGCTTATAATTCATAAGATTGAATTCATTATTCATTTCATTTTTTTTTTTTTCATTTTTTCTCTCCCAAGTTTTCATCTCGCAACGAAAATATCGTAAATTGATTGTTATCGATCTCCATCGTTGCAGAAGTCGTGGACAATAATTGCTCTCCGATACATCGTGAGCCGAATCGGCTTTACAAAGTGACGTTCATCGATATTCCGGCACGGAAAAAGGTTAGAATCCGAATTCGTTTTTATTTTCAATTTCCTTCATTGGTATCAGAGTGGATTATTTTTGTGATGTTTATATGTGTTTATCTACTTCTACACATTCTGGAATTTCTGAGAATTCGTTCTCCAGAATTCGATTTTCGTGTTCTTCGTGAATTACACGAATAACGTGTGAAAATTGAGAAAAATTCGTGTTTTTTGACAGTTTCAAAGAAATATCTATTTTGGCTATGTTTTTGTTATTTTTCTATGATTTTAGTGATTACAGATGTTCAAAATTGGATTGAATTCGTTTTTAGTTGGAAATTACGTGTTTTCACCGGAAAAGTTTCGTTTTTCGCGTTGTATTGGGTAAACGTAAAATTTTCATACAATTTTTCGTTAAACGGATCGCACCAATAGACTTGAAACACGAAAACACGTTGAACTGTCAAAGTCCGATCGCCGGAAAATGACCGGATGGTAGCGCTTGTAGTACACGCGCCGACATCTCTGACGGCCACTCACCGGCGCATGTAACACACGTGCTGGGAACCGTTACTTTGTAACGGTTGGACACATGGCACCATTTCGCCACGTGTTCATTTATCAATCCATTGACCGATCAGTGGCTAACTACCACGTGTGTGGCAGTCAACTTGTTGACTGCCACGTGGCATTTATCGAACGGTCAATTTATTTTTTTGCTATTTTGTCATCTAAACGATGTTGTTTTGTTCCGTAATTTTTTCAAACCCACCACTTTTCATAATTTTTGGATTTAATAATGATTTTTTCAGAATTTTTTGAGGTTAAAAAATATTTTCTTTTTATTTTGTGTTAATAAATGTTTAAAAATTATAGAAAATTAGTTTTTGAATTTTTAAAATATTTTCTATTGGTTAGAAAATAATTTAGAACCCACTGAAAAATAACTGAAAATATTTTCATATGTTGATTAATTTTGTTAATTATTTTCTTTATACATGTGTATTAGTTACATAAATATATTAAATGAAATATACCATTAATATCCAAATTTACTATTATATAATGGTTGAATTTTATTATACATGTGAGGTATAGTGTCATTTAATATATTTTAGTAATATATTTAGATCTTTTAATTATTTGTGTGATGGTTATCCTAATTATATATGTGTTATATAAATTTAATTAAGTATTTTTAGTAATTTTCTTAATCAACTATTTATATAATGATTAAATTATTTTATATTTGTGAAAAATATAAAATATGACAAAATATGTTTTTGTTAATTATTTATGTGATAATTAAACATAATTTATATGTGATATAAATTATATAAATATATTTTAGTCATGTATTTAAGTTAATTATTTGTGTAATGATTAACATTGATCTTTTGACATATGTTGTAGATGGTCAATAATGATGCAAACCCCACATAATCTCGAGTTTCTAATCAGTGAAAAAGAGCTAAGAGGAGTTTGAGAAAATCGGTTCTCAAAAGTGTAATTATATTTATATATTATACATGGTGTGTGTATTAATTTTATTATTTTGTAACATGGTATTACAAATCTAATTTTCAATTAGTTTAAATAATCAAATTATTTAATAAATGGACATTCGGGTTCTTTTTAATAATTTGATTTGTTATCACCAGGTTCGATCAAGGAAATGACTCAAGATCTAATGAGTTGACCTATGGTGATCATGACCAACATCGTAGCTCATGTTTTAATAATTTTTTGGATTGTAATACTTAGTGTATAACTTAATTCCAATAAAACATAGTTACACACGTTAAGTATATTATGCAGTAATGTGGTTGGCAATATAAGTCATTGTCATTTGTTTAACATCATTAATATGTGTTTGTTTGTTATATTTTTGAAAAACAAGTTTTATGCATGTTTTGTTATTGAATATTTTTGGGATTGTGTTTTATTATGCTTAAATCTAAGTGATTTTTTTTATTTATATATTGTCATTTACTTTATACTTTATATTTTATACTTATTATTAAATGTCATTAGTTAAGTGAGCTAATTAAAGATAATATGTCTAAAGTGTATTTAATGATATACCTTATAGTTAAAGGAACTATAACAAACAATAAAAACACATAAAATTACTATTGTACAATGAATCGAACTGAATAAATTGCAAGAGCTTTCACCTTGTGGATGATGTGGTATTTATATCTTTTTCGATACTAGGGTTGATGCTTACATTTTCTTAGATATTTTGTATTCAAATCAATAGTAATTAACACACACTTGCTCATAATAATTGACTTAAATCCTTATATACGTGTTTAGTCTCTCTGTTACTAATTAAAGATTATGAGTAATGTTTTCTGCTACGAATTTATTTGTAGTAGACTTAGATTATTAGCGATAGTTATTAGGTTATCTAGAGGTTGAAATTTGAGTTTGTACTGGAGGAATAAAGAGTCCTCTTATACTTTGAACAATGTTGTGTATGAGTTTAAAGAGAGGGACACAAACCAACTCAGGCATGACAAGAATCTGTTTCTTTCATGGGGGAGGAATAGTTCAATGACTTGTATCATTTTGCTTAGTGCTATACGTGATTTAATTGCTGCAGTTCATGTAAGAGAGATATGTCCAAGTTTGATCACTAAATTGAAAGAAGTTCTAACTAGTGATCGGTTCTTCGCTTTGAGTGGGAGCATATGTGATGCACTGAATCCATTCTTATGGAATTAGTTCGTTTAATGTAGTTACAAGTTTCTTGGAAATAGTACAAATTGTTCTTTCGATATCCACGATTCTTCCTAAATGCATTTGGCATATGGAAAGTCTTAAGGTAACAGTTCTTATCAGATGCTAACTTACATTAAAGGGAAGAAAAACAATGAAAATGGGTCTGAACCATTGGAATATAAATTTAATATTCCAAAGGCAATAAATAATAAAATCACAAAGGTGATATGCTAAATTGCCACTATAAAAGCATTATGCAATAGAGTACTAAGCTCAACCTGGTACACATAATATATTCTAAAGTGAATTATATTGTACTTTGCTCAATGTTGTTGATGGAATCATATAATTTGTGGATTATTGATTCAAGTGCAACATATGACATGAGCATGGACCATAGTATCTTTGTGTACTTTTGACAACCTATATAAGAAACATTGAAATTTATATCGACATCAAAATGAGTTGAAGTTTTATAGATTGACACATATAGAATGTATTTGCAATGAGCGTAAATCCAATAGCTACGTGATGTGTTGTATTATCATATTATAAAGTTTTATAGATTGATACATATAGACTATATTTGCAATGAGTGCAAATCCAATAGCTACGTAATGTGATGTATTCTCATATTATTTATCATAATTTTAAATTTGTGATATGGTTTAATGAACAATAGGTTCATCTTTGAATTTTTTTTCCAATGATTAAGCTTCTTCATTCCTGAACTGTAGATTTATGAGTCTAGTTTCTAATCAAATGGTTTTATCATAATGAATGTGCATCACAAATTATTAAGTGGATAATATTTGTTTTACACAGACTAACTTTTCTTTTGGAAGAAAATGTTAGTATATCGTATATACGATTGTGTCACATAAGCTACGAAGAATACGTCATCTAGGCTTAATGTGATTGATAATTTATGATGATTAAATTATCACCATGTGATGAGTTCCATTGAAAGGAAATCAAACTTATACTCCATTTCAAAAGGAACTAGAACTAAAAGCAATTGCAACTTATTCATTCTAATATATGTGGTTCAATAGATGTGAAGGTAAGGCATAAACCTAATTGTTCACCACATTAAATGATGTCCATACTTTTTATGACATTATCTACTTGATTACCCATAAATCTGAAGCCTTTAACTATAAAAGATTTATGAATCTAGTAATAAATCAATTGGATTTGACTGCAAAGAATTGTAATGAAGTGGTAAAAAGCACTTTTCATTTAAACTTATAGTTTTGTGTGATGAATGGATTGAACATCCATTATTTATTCCGTATACTCTGTAAAAGTATAGAGTTCAAGAGAGGAGAAATTAGATTCTTCTTCAATGGTTAAGTATATGTACTAAACCAAGTACCTTCAAAGTCTGTCTCTTCCAACCCATATGGATATTGACTATCTGTTTTTGTGGGGGGGAAGAATGCAGATAGATCTATAAAAATTTGAATTACGAAATATCAATTTCTTAGAAATGAGTTCTATAGGTTATGTGTATTAGGCAAAAACATGTCCTTTTATTAAGACTCTCGAACTTAATGTTTTAAATATATCTTCAAGTGGGAGTAATTCAAATGTATTGGTTCATAATGATCACATTAATAAGGGATCTTGTTCCACGAGGGAGATGAGAAACCAAAGTGTTATTGGTCCAAGTGGGAGCCAATGTTATTGGTCCAAGTGGGAGTCAATATTTTTAATTCAAGTGTGAGCTTATATCATTATTATATTTCTGACTTAAGATGGAGCACTAAAATGAGCTTTAAAGGAAAAATTCTGAGCCATGATATATATATGAGACATATTTATGAAGACTCGGAGCCTAAGTAACAAAATGGAAAATTGTTACAACGTTGAAAATTAAGTGTTTGAAGGGAGATGAATAGTTGCATGTGATGGAAGAAGAATGAAGTTAAATTGCCTGAAGGATATAAAAATATTGAGAACAAGTGGATTCCCAATGTAAAGTAAAAGCATTAGGCTTGTAGTTAAGGGATACGTATATTCATACTAATAAGAATATATTATAAGAATATATTCTTTCTAGTTGCGAAAATTACATCTATATCAAATATTTTAACTTCAGTAGTTGTATCTTCCTTAAAGTTACATCAAGCAGGTATACAGACCTCTATTCTCATTGTCACAAGTGTTTATTTTACAAAATTAAGATAATTTGTCCCAAAGATTTGTAAACACAAGGTTTCTCGGATTGAATATGTAAATTTATGATCTCATGAGATTTTAAGGTTATGGTATTGTGAATGGAGGACATCAGACACATGTGCTCATCGTGGGGCACCGGCCCCGTGAGATGGGGGTGGGGTGTTTCCCGATTGAAAATGGTGTGTTTTTATTTTAAAGAAAGAAACTTGTTCATATGAAAAGTTTAATAAACTCAAGATCAGAACCTCTAGCCAATGGTACACAGAGTCGCCACCCGGATCAGCTCTTCCGGGAAAATTTGATACAACTTAGATCTGTTAAGCCTAAGCGATACCATAGTTCAGAGATACATGTCTGGGATGAGTTACTTACTTCATCGTTATTTGAGTTATCATTATTCTCATTTGCAAACCGCCTTTATCATAGTTCATTTCAATCTAGATGTTTTCGACTTATGTTTTTGGTTATTTAGCGCACATGCGGAAAGAGGTAAATAAATAAAGTGCGAGAAACTAAAAACGTAGGAAAGTAAATGCACCTAATCTACGACATTAATTACATCTTGGGATGGGGAATTTACAAATTGCCTAAATATGTTGATATCTAACAAATGTTAAATTTGATAAATGCGATACCCGAAGGAAATTAAACCCTAACATACATCTATCATGCATCCACAAAGGTTAGCACATGGGATATTGCATGAAATAAATATGTACCAAGTGTGGTTGTGGTAAAAACAATGAAGATTTCGAAGTTCTTGTTTTATAAAAAAACAATTCATTTTTACTTTCAACTATGTTGGTCAGTTTTATTAGTGAAAATGCCACATGTTATATTGTTGGGTCGGTTATCTGGGACTTTAGGTTCCCTTCATGTGGGTGACCTAAAAAATATTAGAAATGTAAATCTAGGCCGAACATGCATAACATAGCCATTTTTTGGGTTAATAACGGTAACGATGTCATCCATATCATTACCTACTTCCTTGTGAAAGGCAATATCGATATGGATGGCCCAAAGTGCTTCCGTTACAATTCCAAACCTTAATCCACATATTAATACATTAACAAATCATATTTAACTCTAAAAAAAATTCTAATTTAGAAGTTTTTTTACCACCAATGATGCATTTCCAAACTCAAAAGGTTCTCAATGGGTCATTTCTGGCCCAAACGATTTGAAACAAAGAAAAATGAAGCCGGTCTATGATTCTGACAAAGCAATGTTATTAACGATGCCATGATGTTGTTAATGATGTGAGTGAAATCGTTAACGACATCGACAATCCAGACCTGCAGGTAACTTTTGCTATACTTAACCAATTTGGATGATCTTTATCATTATGGAAATCTGAAGATGTGCAGAATATTTTTATGTAAACAAAATGCTCAAAAATATTTTAAAATGTACTAAAATTCCCGTAAAATAGTTTGGTGTGTGAAAATGGAAATAACTGAAAAGAAAATGAAACTTCAAAAAGGCAAGCATATAAATGTAAGTGCAAACTCTAAGAGCTCAAAGGCTTACCACGTAGTCATGAACCCACTTTCTTTAACGTCCAAAAAGTCCTCTGGGAAGCTCTCCTTGTTTCTTTTCAGTTGGATTTGGTTGTTGGTTGGTGACTTACCGAAAATCTTTGGAAGGGATATATTCCTTACCAAAGTAGATATTTTAGAAGGTGTAGTAACCTTCAAGTGAGTGATAGAGATGTAGTAGACTATCCATTCAAGTCTAAACCTCAAGCATTGCCTAAGTGATCTCTAAACCTCAAGTTTTCTTCAATGATCTCTAAACCTCAAGCTTTGCTTAAAAGATGAACTAAATCCTTAAATTTGCTTAAGAGATGAACAAGTGAACCCTTATGACCTAAGTACATGCCACTAACCCGAAACTTTAAGTAATTATGTGCTTAAAGTCTCAACTTAATTTAAAAAATGCTCAAAAACTCAAGAACACTCAAACTATCAACTTGCCCTTTGAACTCAACTTTCTTTGTTGTCTATGCACAAAATGTGAGCCCCCCTTTGCCACTAAAACTCAATTCTCACTTTATGGGATCTCCCCTCAATCCAAAGTCAACTTAGGATAGCTTTAGCCCATGCTTTAGTTTTTGCTTTTCTACTTTTCACAAATCCGATGTAAAAATTTGATGTAAAAGGTCTTAGGTAAGGAGTGGAGAGTAGTTTTGCAATGATCATGTCTGAGCATGTGGGAAAAAGTCACCTTTTCGGCTAAAAATTGTAGAAAGTGCAATTTTAGTACTACTGGAAAACCAATGTCGGTAACGACATTGCCAATGTAATTAACGACATCAGCCATGTCGTTAACTACATGGTCATGTTATTAACGACATTGCTTCTTTGCCTAGGGCTTTTAATGCTGAATTGCCTTTCAAAAAGGTGAAGGCTCAAAGAAACAAAGTAAGCTTCCTCTAGATGAATTCAGGACCCTCTAAAAAGTGAAACACTAGCAAGGGAAAAATAAATTACAACTTCATCATCGAACTCATGAGTGGGGAGTGAAATCTCGTGCTTACAGGCTGCCCCTCATGAGATCACTGATGATATGAGATCAATATGGTCTCACGATTGGAAGAGTAGTGGGGTTTAGAGATGATCGGTCACAGTTGGCACTACTCGGGATGAACTTCTTGATGATTGGAGAATTTCATCCTGATGTCACGTTATTAGGGAAACTTTCATCCTGGTGCCACTTGTAAACCACTCATTGGGCAATGGATGCCCCTTGTGGGTTAACCTCTGGCTTACTGCTACCACTAGAACCGTTAGGGGAAGGATGTTAGCCGTATGCTCACATGCCTTTGGCTGAAAAGTAAATGTGTAGACTATAGGAAGTCTGTTGACTATAGAAAGTTTGAAAAGATATGCGGACTTTAGAAAGTCGGTCAATTGTAAAAAGCTTGAAAGGTGTGCAGACTGCAGAAAGTTTGGAAATTTTGCGGATTGTAGAAAGTCTGCGATGAATTCCCCTTATGAGTTAACCTTCGGTTGATTGTTACCATCAGATTCTCTAGGGAAAGGATGAGAGTTGTGTTCTTCATACCTTTGAAAATACATTAATGGTGGTGAGCCTTTATCAAAATCTATTATGGGACGGTTAACCGTTTCGGTTTAAATTGTATGCCCCTTGTGAGTTGGCGTTGGTTGACTGTAACCCTCAGAATTGCTGGGGAAAGGATGGAAGTTGTGTGCTCCATGTCTTTGATGATATGTTGATTATAGTAATCCTTCGTTGAAATTCATTGTGCGATGGTTGACCATTGCAATCTGAATTGTATGCCCCTTATGAGTTGACTGTTGGTTAACTGTGACCGTCAGAACTACTGGGAAAGGATGAAAGCCTTATGCTCCATGCCTTTGATGATTTGATTGCTGTGAGTCTGAAATAGATACCCCTTATGAGTTGAAGAGGTACCTATAAGAGTGAGGAAATTTATCAAAATGCTTGTGACATATGTTTCAATTCCTTGGTTGAGATTGCTGAAAGAAAAAAATTTTACCCCTTCAATCAAGAATTAAAACATGAGGGTTATGAAAATTTTTCTTCAGGCCCATGATAAACGTATAAATTTGAGTTTGAGACTTTCAGGAATTTCCCGTTGGCCACTCCTTTGTTTTGGGAGGCTTTTTCTGGTGTTGTAATGCTTCTAAAATGAGGCATAGGTAGGCTTGAATTTGACGAAAGTTGAAATGACTTGAGTTGGGTCATTGTCATTCTAAATTTTGATGATGTTCTCCTCTGACATCGTCTTGACACTTGTAGTTTCCTCATGTGGAGGTAGAGTGTTTTACTTGTCAGAATGATATTGCCTCGATTTAACATCACCTTGACCTATAAGTGACATGATGTGTATACATGTATGAATGACTTTATGTGGAACAACATTTATCACATCATGTATGTTTATCTATTATAGGCATTGTTGGCTTTGGAGCATTGGGCCTGATCGATAGCAGAAGCCTCATTACATGAGGAGAATTCAAAGGTTTTCGAATTGATACCCTCCTATGCTGGTGCATGAGTGCCCCTATGATTTATCTCGTTGGGCATTTCATGGTTGCCATATTGTTGATGGTTGAGTATTATAGACATGACTCCTTTAGAGTGATGATGGACATGGGTCTAAGTCGAAGTTCGATTTTGTCGATGAATCAAAGTCGAGTTCAAAGCCTGAATTTGGTTTGAAAAGGATTTAGATGAGTTATTAACGCTCCTTTCTTTATTTGGTATGGCATCAATGATGTTAATGTTGATCTCAAACCATGTTGGTGATGCTCACTTTGAAGTTGATAATGAGAGCTTGGAAGCTTTATTGCTTGAAGTACTGTAAGTTACTTCTTGTTGTGATAATCCTCTCTGCGAGGGAAATCAGAAGATACTTGTCCTAAATTCTGGAGAGATAGATGATGCCTTATGCCATTCTGAGGAGGAGATGATGAATTTTATATTTATTTGGTTCTAATTTCTGCATAGACCGCCCTTACGAGTTTTTAATCTATCAAGCCTTGTCTTAATTTTTGTTTGGACTGCCTTTTTAGGTTTTCAATCCAGCAGACTCTTCTTTTCTTCTTTTCTTTTATTTTCTCTTTATTTTTTTTGTTGAACCATGATGTGATGGGATTCTTACTTGTGATATTCTACTATTAGCATGCAACCAATCAAGAAAAACATATGCATAAAGATTAAGCAAAAATGACGATTCATTAATGAACTTAATAAGGGTATGAATGATTAAACTTATTTGACTCCTGCCATCGATTAGCCCTTTCAAGTTTTCTAATCTTTGATTACTTTGTTCTTGATGTCCTAAGATTTTTCTAAGCTGGTCTTTTTGGGTTTTCAACTCAGCAGACTAGGCCCTAATTTTATGCTCAACTAACAAAGTGTTAATTGACAAGCTAATTGCTTACTTTAAACTACTTTTTACATTATTTATTTCTTTTACCTAGATGTGATAGCATTTAAACCTATCTTAGTTGATTCATATCATGACTCTAACAGCTTCTTTGTTCAGTATTTTTTGATTAATTTGTTGGCCACTCATGTCGCTCTGTTGGCTTGAGGTATACACAGTGACGAGTAATGATGCTCGATATTTTCCTTTTAAGTTATTCTCCCTATTGATGAATCCTTGACATCCAAATAGAGAATGAGTGATTTATTAGGGATGGAAGGCTTCAAAACCTATATCAAACATAGCTTCATTCCATCGAACGCAAGTAGACGTTGTTTATTGGTAATCCTTCAATAGTGTGATGATCGGCCCCCAAATGGTGATGAGTTGTGCAATGAAGTTGTTGACACATTGAAATGCTTGAATCCTTCTTTGTGTCTTTATCACTTGTGTTATGTTGGCCAACCTTATCGGGTGTTTATCTACTTTGGGGAACTTAGCTTCAATTTGCTTTATTACCTCTATCTTGACTCTTTCGGTCCATTTTGGTCTCAATCGTGTCATCTTCTATTTGACTAACTTAATTGATCAGTAGAAATTTGGTATTTGGCGATATTTTTGCCGATCTCTAGCATGTCTTCATAGGACCAGGCAAACACTATCACGTGTTGTTTAAGTACCTATTTTATCTCTCATTTTTCCTCAAGAGTCAAATCATTTGAAATCATTATAGGGGATTCATTTATACCCAAATTAATTTCGATGATGTGTCATGTATGCTAAAAAAAATTATGCTCATGTTTACGAGAATTTTTGATGTCATCAGAAAGGATATCATGAAAGCAAGCAAAGTTTGATACATTTGAAGATTCAAAAGCCTTATTGGCAAAGTTTGTTAATGCAAATTAGTTTAAAATACTAACTATTACATTATTAGTATCTTCATCCCACATGCGGAGGGCCTTCTTTCATAATGGTCACCTTTTCGTATTAATGCTCATTGGCTGGTTTCCCCACATGTGTGTCCAAGGATTCTATCCACTCAAGCTTTTCAGCTTTTGATAAGTGTATAATTACACTTATTATCTTGATATTTTTACTCATAAAACGATGTGGTTTAGAGTCTCTTTATACTTCATATAAAATATTTCACTTTGTATGTAGTTGTTTTTTATGCAAGTGCAGAAACTAGGTGAATCTTGGAAGTGAAAAGATTAAAGATGGAATTCTATGCAAAAAGAGTGTGCAAAAAGATGTGTGGAATGCAAAGAATTGGCTTAGGATCGAAGTTATCAAATATCGGTAAAGTTGCAAAGAAGAATCATGAAGAAAAGCATAAGTCATGATCGTGATTCCTACTCACAATTGGCCAAGTCACACTTGCGACTATCTATCGCGATTGTGACTTATCATTCTTCACAAGCATACCAACTTACATTCACGATCACAACATGTATGTCACGCTCGTGAATCATGATGGGTTTGTTAAACTTTTCTCAACTTCTAACCACCAGATAAGAATGATCAACCGCCATCAACTATCAAGTGAAGAGACACCTTTTGGACAATAGCAACCATGAAAAGGTGCCTATCCATTGAAGATAAGGATGAAATCTTGCATCCAATCACATGAAGATAATGCTACCCTTCACCAATGGACATGACTATTCATTTGGATAAACACAACCTATCACACTCTATAAATAGAGGTTCAAATCAACCAATTTCATGCATAGCATGTGGTAGAGTGCAGATATAGAGAGCATATGATGCATGATAGATAGTGAAAGTTATATAGATTTTGCTAAGTTCAAAGTGTTAGAGAGAAAAATGTATAAGTGATTCGATTCTGGTTTCGATCACTAGATTTCTCCACAAATTCGAGTGATTGTTGTATGAGTGTAATTGCAAAACACTTATCAATAAAAGTTTCTATTCTTCAGCATTCATTTGTTCAATATTCACAAAGAATAGCATCCTAGCGAAGGTTCTGTACGAGTCGAGATCGAATTCAAAGTAGACGCAAGAATTGCGGGATTGACGACTCCCATTAAAGAGTGAATATGGTTTTATCAACTTTAGCTTTCACTTCCATACCTTACAACTTTACTTTGTTTTCTACTTATACTTTCTAATTCGAAGTTTATGATATGTCTATGTGTTATAACGAGTATTTCATCTTGCATCACTTATATTAATAAAGTTATATGCTTTCAAGTTGACTTTAAGAGTAGTTTCGGGCTTAATAAGATTTGTATAGTCACTGGATCTGTAATTTTAACGCTGTTTTGTGAGCCAACATTTTTGAAGTGTTAACTTGCTAAATATGGCTATGTGAGAGCGACCCATACAAAGCATAGTATTATTGTTATCCAGGTTTTTATAAATGTCATAATTCATTTACCCTAGATTTAGAAAAGTCATTTCATGTGTTGCTCTGCTATGAATTATAGGATATTTGGGCATCTAGAACTGAGTTTGTTGAAGTTATCTAGTGCATAAAACATTATTGATTATTTTGCATATTTTACTCCACTATACTTGTTCTTAAGGAATATCTATATACTTTGCATCTTCTCTAATCTATTTATGCATCTGTCTCTTCATCAATCTACCATTCAAAACCTTTAACTTATTTTTATTTTCTTTTATTCTGTAACTCTAGTCGATATCTTTTAAAACTACTTTGCAACTGTATACTTGCAGTTATCGTCATTTTTCTATTTGATAAGCGGTATTGACAACACGTATTCATATTTAGAACTTTTATATTATCAGTAGCAAAATGAGCGAACAGCTTTCTCGTATACCTCATTGTAAGAAGTGAAAGTGTCGGTCTCGAGCCTCTACCGATAGACTGGCAATGCCTCAGCCAATAGCTTTATAATCATCTCAGATAGACTGAGCTTATCCTTGAGTAGCACCTGGGTGGCCCTCCACCTATTATTGTAGGGTTTGAACAATTCCTTGGGTCTTTGTTTGACAACCACGAGATGTTGTATGGTGGACTTTATTTCAGAATTGAAGCCATACTACTTTATTAAGGCCTTTCAGAGGTGCTTCCAGTCATGAGTTATTTCGAAGGGTAGGTTGTTATACCATTCATTGGTTGGCCCTCTTAGTGTAATAATAAAGAGCTTAGCCAACATCTTGTCACCGATCCTCATAGCTCTCATCACAGTCTAGTAGTTGATCAAATGTGATCGGGGATCTTCTTCTCCCTTATACTTCACTAATCCTGGCATTCAAAGTTTTCAAGAAGCCACTCATCATCATGTGCTAGCGGTGGGATGTAGTAGTAGTTTGGCTGGAAATTCTAGAATTGGCTAGCGTGAGTAGCCAAAATATGTTGCCACAGTTTTGCTATATTGGGAGATAGATATTGGGGGACTATCCCATCAATCCTTTGTTGAAAATTGAGCTGAGCAGAATTGAATTTTGTGGTCCTTTCATTAAGCTGCCCTGGGGGACTATGGTGCCTCTAACCATAAAGTTTGGAGCAGATGATGTCTGGGTCATGAACGGATAATTTGGTGGTTAGACTGTGAAGTTAAAGCCCATGTTGAAGGAAGATGGGGCACTCAAATTCTAAAGGACTGCTGGTTGTGAGGCAAAAATCTAAATTGGTGGGATGGAACTATGAAAAGGCATAACCACCCTTGTGGATACTGCTAGTTGATGCCATCTGAAATAAAATAGACCTAAACCGACCAACTGCTGATCAACCTGCCCCTAACAAAATTGATTTTGGGTTTAAGCAAACTAGAAGGCATTATATTACCTTAATCCTGAATGATTATTAACCCCAGAAGTCTGACCTGTCTAAAATCGATTGAATTGCCCTTGACCTTGATCGAATTGATTCGCTTCTTGGTATAGCACTAACCCAGTTTGGCCATGGTGGTATTAAGGTTGCGAAGTTCCCTGTGCCAAAATAGAAGGCATTGGCAGGATTTTTCAAATGGGTCACTTGATGATGGAAACGTATTAGGAGCGAAGCCAGGCCTCCTAGCCACAGGATGATTGGAAATGGCGAGACCTTGGAGATTCCTAATTAGTTCTTAATTAGAAAGTCTATTTGAGGCCCGATCTTCCTACTGACGAGGATGGATATTGAGATGCAGTGCTTGAACAAACTAGTTGTTACAAAGAATAGAACTAAAGGCATTTGCGATCTCTTGACCCGAACTCAACTGTTGGACTGTCAACATTTCATGCATGGTCTGCTCATCTCCTTCAGAACCACTTTGAGGATCTTTCATCTTGAAACTCGGACTTGAACCAAAGATCGATCTTCAATTCGAACTAAAATCTGAACTTGAACCCAAACTTAAATATGAACTCGAGTCTTCACTAGAATCAATGTGTGGAATACCCTTTGATGGTAAGCCAAGATGGGGGAAATCCGGATGAGGCAGGGAGTCTACCACTTCCAAGCCTTAATTGAAGCAAACACATTGAGATAGCTTCGTCTTATATGAAATGCATGTTTGACATACTTGATGTTGATGTGTGAAATGCAAATGATGTGGCTACATCACGAAGGGTTAATATTTCGTGATGCGATAAAATTCATGTTTGTCAATCCATTTGAAACAAAAAGGGTTATACATTAGTAATAAAGATGTAACTCAAACGATAACAAGACATGACTCGTGTGGTGAGGGCTTGAGGTTAAGGCGACATCATGTGATGTCGAGGGTTGTGTTTGCCAATCCACTTGGAACAAATAGGTCAATTGTAGTAATACATGTGTGGTAGTAGGCTTGTAGTTGAGGTGTGACTCATGTTTTACCAATCCATTTGGAACAAAACAGGTTGACTTTCATAATACCCATGTGGTAATAGGCTTGGTTTTAAAGTGTGAATTATATTTGCCAATCCATTTGGAGCAAATAGGTTGAATGTTGTAATACCCGTGTGCTAAGAGGGCTGAGGTTATGATATGTGCTTTCCAATCCACTTGGAATAAACAATTTGATTACCATAATACTCGTGGGGTAAAAGGCTGAGGTTGTGATTTGTGTTTGCCAATCCGCTTAGAACAAACAGGTTGATTGCCATATTACCAATGTGGTATAAGGCTGGGCGTTTTAAGAATCCACAACTATAGCTATTTCTCATGTGGTGAGGTGGCTTCATTCGGCTTTTGTACAATTGTGTTAGTCCGGGCAAATAGTGCGTTGTACCCTTAGGTGTAAAAATCAACTAATTTGTGTGACTCTTAGTGTAGTGGATTTGTTACCCCAAACAGGCAGAGGTTAGGGTGCCAAGCTTGAACCTCTATACTTTGGGAATTTGTGATCCTAATCATAGGTGATGTTGTCTTAGCATATTGTCTAAACCTAGGTGTGTGACATCAGTGTTACCTTAGGTTTATGGTGGCATGATGACCATATTATAAATGAGTGTGTGCATAATCGTGTCTGTATAAAAGATTGTGGTTAACATGATGCTACATACAATGTATGATAAAAGGAAAGCAGTAAACACATAGCACATAGCATGTGACGCACTTCCTCTGACCTTATATCCCCTCGCGTCAGGGTTAAGCTTCAAAATCTAAGATTGGGTCATCTTAATACCGTGAGGTATTAAGGAGCGCACCTATAAGAAGATATGCAATTTGTTTTGGTAAACCTAGAGAAAGTGTTAATGGATATGAGTTTGATCATGGGTTGTTGATGTAGAAGGTTCTTGTTTGCACTATGATACACCCCAAGCCTCTCCTCAAATAGAATCTAACGAGGGAGGCATATGTGATATGGCAATAAGTGATCCACTCGTTAGGTATCCTTGGTCACCAGGGGATCGTAAGTAATACTTTTGCGGCTTCTTGGTAAAATAGGGCACCCTAACCTTAAGGCTAAACCATCAATGCAATATGCTTTGTTTGAAATTTCATAAGCGTGGATTTAAGTCATTTAATGACTTTTCAATACTCATCCAAAATCTTTTAAACTTTATAGTTTATAAAAAAGATGACCCCAGTAGAGTCGCCACTGTGAGTGGATGACGCCGAACCTGCGCGGTCGTCGCGAGGCATCGGCCCCGTGAGATAGGGGGTGGGGGTTGTCTCGATTGAAAATGGTATGTTTTTATTTTAAAAAAAGAAACTTGTTTGTGTAACAAGTTTAATAAACTCAAGATCGGAACCTCTAGCCTATGGTACTCATAGTCGCCATCGGGATCAACTCTTTCGAGAAAATTTGGTACAGTTTAGATCCGTTAAGCCTAAGCTATATCATAGTTCAAAGATTCGAGTCTGGGATGAGTTACTTACTTCCTCTTTATTTGAGTTAACATTATTCCCATTTGGAAACCACCTTTATGATACTTCAATTAAATCTAGATGTTTTCGACTTATGTTTTTTGTTATTTAATGTGCATGTGGAAAGCGGTTTATAAATAAAGTGTGAAAAGTAAACATATAGGAAAGTAAATGCGCCTAATCTACGAGATTAATTACATCTTGGGATGGGGGATTTGCAAATTGCCTAAATACATCGATGTCTAACAAATGTTACTTTTGATAAATGCAATACCCAAAGGAAATTAAACCCTAACATATATAAATATATA